>JARFOC010033065.1:0-28269 GCA_031763485.1 Osmoderma eremita
AACAGCTGTCTGTACGTGAGGAATGCCTGGAACTATACAATGAGACGTGTTGTGTGATCTCAGAGGTATATTTATATATTTTTTAAATATATTTTTTATATACTTCACCTTTCGAGCAGTTCTATGGTTTTTTGCTAAAATCAGAATTTGAAATTTAGCTGTCACGATATCAGCATTCATACATGTCTTCCTTGGTTCATATATTTCATACGTGCTTAGTTCAATAGTAGTCAATTTCCTTTCATTAGAAGTTCATGGCATTTTGAATAGCAATAGTCGTACACTCTTACATAACTAACTTTCACGAAACACCTGGTTTTAGAAATGTTCCAACGCTTTTCCAGCAGAGAACAAAACCTACAGCTTAAAGTAGAAAACCCACTTCATATAGCGGGTCCGCCAAAAAGAATTGTACTATTTATTCCTGAATTTAACAATTAAATTTAACAGCCAAACTGTTAGAATTTCCATGAAAATTTTACGGGAGACACTTCCTAATCGTTTAATTTTTCGTAAAGGTAGTGTGAATTGTCCCTCAAGATATCCGGACATTAAGGTTCCACTGTTGCCATTTCTTCTTATGCGGTTTTTTTAAAAAGTAAGGTTTGTGCTTCAAAACCACGAAATCTTGCTGAATCGAGAAGAAACATTAAAAGAGAGATTGAATAACTTCAACCCTTAGACTCAATAAAGTCAGGTCCAATTTCATGTCAACGTTTGAATACATTTGTTGAAAATAATGGGTATCACTCGACAAAGCAGACGATAGTTTATTAATAAAAATCTTTTTCATACGCTTCAATAAACGACTTTTGTATGGTTTGTAATATTTCATTAATCTACTAGTTATTTAGGAATTAAATAATTGTTAATCCTTTTTGGCGGACCCCGTATGTATTTCTCGAGGGTAAACAATACGTTTTACAATTATACACTTTCCCCAAAATTGCCAACTACCCCAAAACATGTTTGTACGCAACATTACCGGCGAATACCTAATGGCTTAGTGAATATTTAATCCCGAATCGAGTCCGTGTACCGTACGAATTACTCTCGCAAATGCACAACTCCATCCGGGGATTCCCAGGATCGACGCATCATTTGGTCGCGATTTGTCTGCCCCCTTCCGACAGATTAAAGTTTCCTCTAGAGACGCCAGTCGTGTGCGCGGATCTCAATTCTCATGAACGCCGGAAACGGAATAAATAAAAAGTTTAACATCCCAATTACGGAGGGCATCCAAGTCGCCGCGCGAATATTCGATCGACGTCGCGTTTCAATAGAGAAACGAGAGCCATTTAGGGCCCATAAATTAAACAAATCTCGGCGCATCTCAAGCGATGAATACGAAAACGTCGAAAGAGAGCCCGGAGAGAGAGTTATTTAACTATCCTCTGCTTCTCTCTCCGCGGACGATGGGAATTATTATTTAAGGACGAGTTCGAAATGTTAATTCGAGTTCGATAAATTGAATAAGTTATCTGGGCGACCGCTAGGGGGCGACCCGACCCGACATGATGAATGTGACGTTTTTTGCGTCCGAAAGAGAGAGGGTCGGGATGTGAGACGCGAACCGGGATGTATGTATTTTCGTGTCGTTTGAAATATATTTATGTCCGCAGTCAAACGCAGCCCTCAATTTGCATTCGGAACTGATAAAAACGCCCCCGTAAATATACCGGAATAAAATGCGTTCTCGCATTATGAATAATGCATTGCCCGATGGGTCGGATAGAGAGCGGCAGAGGATATATGAAGTTAAATATGAATGAAATATGTTGTTATTATAGAATGCTGGAAGGCTGAAGATGACAAAAACAAGATGTTTTTTTTTCGGTACTAAGAAAATATTTGTTATAAAAAATAAATGAGAACTTACTCATTTCTTTCTTTGATATCTATTAGTTTATATCAAAAAGTTTTGAGGACGTAAACAAGACTGTTTACAAAAAATTACACCATAACCTATATTTATGCGCTATTTCAATAGTAAGACAGATTTAATTGTAAATAAAAATTAGTGGTTCGTATTAGCTTCAAATACAATCCCATTGAGTAGTATAATGACAGTAAGGAGAAATATTGAAAGGGTAACCTTTTTTTTGTATAGGGAAGTTTGCGTGCTTTGAATTGAATGTTAAAGCGCGCGTTCGCGGCAGAAGTGATGCGAAGGAAGCTAGAGCCTATAAAATAACCACATTTGGTTTTATTTAGCAATATTCTACATATGATATTTAATAGATTTTTTGTTGTCGAGTAGAAAAAAATTACATACAAAGTAAATGCGTAAATAGATATTGAAGAAAATAAACGAAGAGAACCCTACATAGCAACTGAAGAAGCTTAAGCTATAAACATTTTTAAAATAAGGCGTCTTGAGCCAACATTTATTACATTGTCCGTTTCTTGCAGGAAATCGGGGTTTTCAACACAATCATATAAGGAATCTTGTTCTTCTACCGATTTACGTCTTTCCGAAATGTCCAAAAAATCTGAAATCTAGTCATTTTCTGCAGGGAAATCATTAGCAAAAGGAAGCGAAGTTTGAGTTTCTGGCCTTTGAATTTTGAAAAGAGCAGTGTGGTCTCAGTGTTGATATCCTCGGATCAGAGCTGACAATGAGAATTTCGTAATATTTTACGACCCTTAACTCTCGCAGAAACGAAAAACTTTATCAATAGTTTCCTGAGCCTCCTCCAAGAATTTTCCAAGTGGAAGAATAAAATTTGCGATTACTTTTCCCCACGAATCAATACCACCCCTAGTGCTTAACATAAACCTCAGCGATTTCTCGGACAAATGATGCGATTTATTTAGGGCAAACCGTTTCAACTGAAGAAATCGCTTCTGATAACCTCCTCATTAAGTCCAATGATTTTTGCTGTAGCCTTAGGAGCGTCAAAGAACATCCATGCCACATTCCGTTTTGGTTATAAGTTCCAGCACCCTGCTTTATCCGATTAACAACACACTATTAAAAAAACCTTTACACACGAAAATGATTTCTTCTATTATTTTGAAAAACAATTTCGTAATTGAAGATTTTATCTGTTTGCTTATATATAAGAGAGATAATTACTTGTACCAAGTAATTCTCACTTCCATTTAGTAATTACTTCTCCCTGGGTAGACTTTGACACTGGATGCCACTTGTTCAAATATTACTAGCGGGCGCAGTCGGATGTAATTGTTTCGTATTTCTCTCACTAAATATCTAAGGTAAACACCTACTAAGTCCGTTTATAAAAACAACTCGGAATTTTCTTTGTACTTGTTGGATTTCTCGAAAATTAGAAAATAATAAGATGCACCGGTTACTAAAGCACACTTTTAATAGAAATAACAATGGATCACCGGTAGTATTGAAACATATTGCGTAAAAAAACTTCCAACAATCTATCGAGCGTTTAGAATTTGAGAACGAATGTGTCTTTCAAGACAATGATCGAAGAATTCGACAGCTATGTGCTTAAATAGCTTCACTCACTCCCCAATCGCTGGCCTTAAATCCCACGAGCATATCTGAGATAAGGTTGAAATAAAAACAAAAGAAAATACAATATAACCAACACACTGAAAAATATTAATTCCGTAAATTTACATAACCTAACGTTGGATATTTATTACAAATGTTTGGTTATGTAATTATACGGTATGATTGTGTAAACTTGATATTGTGAAATTTTAAATATTATACTATGTGATTTGCTGTATAAGATGTGTAAAATTACATACATTTACAGAATTATACTGTAAGTTTACATAACCAAGCTTTGGTAATTTATTACTAACGTTAAATGATAGTGGGTGACAAACGTTGATTCGCTAGGATCAAAGTTTTACTAAAATAAATAAATTCTTTATTAAATCATCAACTGACAGAAACAAATTTACAAAACCTAAAACAAACAAAAAATGTTCATTTCGTAAACTCAAATTCGTTATCTAATAAGATAACACATTTTATTTTATTTTATTTATATTTAGTTAAGAGAAAGAGACATGGAAAGACACAAGCAGATGGGCCTAAAACAAGAAAGAAACTCCAAGAATTCTTACATTTCGTGAAGTCATATTGTTTAACTAAGGAACAGATTTATAGAATCAAACTGAAAGATTTCTCTAGAATATTTAGATTACGTAAACGCATATTGATTGAGTAGTTTTCACAAACCCTATTCCACAACCTTTTGTGATACACTGGAATCGTACTTCTACCCAATTTTGGTGTGTTGACGGGTATTTTCTTAATACTATAATACACGTAATTACATTACGTATACTACACTTGATTGTCTTATACAAAATATTGTATTACTTACCTGATCACATCAACAACACAACACCGGTAACGATCAAGTTACATAACTTATTCTGTAATATTGTAACGAAAAAACCCTGCGAAGCCGTGAGCCCTATTCACGGTAGAGTTACTAAATTGAAGCAAAATACTTAAGTAATAATTAAAATAAATTGTTGGGCGCCAGGCATTTTATTCTAAAAAATATACCAAAAATTAAAGTCCTGTGAATATCTTGATAATGAATGAAAAAAAGAATATGAAACAGGAATATATGTATGTACTGGTATTGCCAAATTTGTATAATGTAAATGGTAACTGATATAGTATCAAAATGGTGAATAGTCATAAAACTGCAATGTCTCGCGATTCCACTTCTAGACCCTTAAGAATGGTTCCCGTGATCTGGACAGCATAAAACGACTCTCCGCTTTACTTCTTCTCTTTGTGTATCACTTCGCCTTAATCGAGATCCCTAAGAAACATACCCAAGGGCCGTAAATATATCTTTGTCATAAATAAGGAGGGAAAGAAACTAAAACCTTCCAGCGTATCTGGTCAGTCTGAATTAGCAAGATAATGAGAAATTTTAGTGAAGAAAAAGAAAGTTATGATATGGCTATTAAAATAGTGCAAGCTGAATTATACGTACTACACAAACAAACGAACTTCAATTTGGCGATCGCAGATATTTAAAATTAAGTTTAGCAAAAGCAAAAAAGAACTAACGGGGCAAACTAAGAATCAAACTATACGATAATCTAGAGAATATTATGTGTATCTCAAAATCAGTTTCAAAACGATAATCATGAAATTAGCAGTACATGCGCCATTTGTGTAGGAGAAAACCGATCGGAAAAAGAAGAAGCAATTTAATAATATTGCTCACAGTTGCGAAATAAGATGTAAGATGAAAGATGCGTATTTTTAATCAAAACAATAAACTTACGGCCTTAATGTTCATATAAATCAAAATATAATTTCAAAAGAATTATATTAGGACTTTAAATAACGCGTATGTTCTTTTGTGCGGACACCACCAAAAATTGAAGATCCAAAAAGAATATCCAATTACCAAAACAAAAGAGAAACACATGCACAACTAAAACTGCGATGACAAGAATAAAATATAAAGGCACTTACAGCGCAATACAAAAGTAACGATTGATAAGATCCTTACAATATGTACAGTGTAAATTCTGTGAAAATACTTTCATTTTTTTTCAGTGCAACCGCGAATTTAAAAAAAAGACGCTTGAGCTGAAATAACTTTTACTTTTAAAATTTTACAGAAAATCTTATGTTCTCAATACCAGTAAGGCTTTTAGCAGTCACTGAATCAAATGGAGAACTCACAGAGTACTAATTTTAAGCGAATTTAAAAAGAAAAATTAACTTTCGTCTAGCTTTATGTAAACTTTTGTGAAGCGAATTTTTCGGTTTATTTTCTTTTATTTCTCAGAAACTATCGCGGTTCCTCATTCTTTTTTTCCGGAATAATGCAAGCGCGGTGACGGAGTCTGATCAGGGTTCAAACCCGTTTACCTTACACTTACTCTAAAAATATATAGAGCAATGGTAAGACCGGTGATGACATACGAACATGTAGGAAGAGCGGACAATGACAGACTAATCAAAATAGCTAGAGATTCGAGACCACAAGGAAAGAGAGAGCCAGGAAGACCACAAAGAATGGATAGAAAGCTGGTCGTCCACATCAACAGAAACAGAGGGAAACGCGTGAAGATACAGAAGAAGAATCCGAAGCCCCGAAGAAGCAGCCCATACAGAAGAAGAAGAATGATTCGAATAGGAGTGCTTTCCAATGAAAGGATAACTGTCGTTTGTATTGAGATTATTGCGATGTTTTTATATTGCAATGGAAGCCGACCATCAGATTGAATTCAACCAGACGAATCTGCTGTCTCATGAACCACATTATTGTTCTAGAAACATCCGAGAAGCCATTGAAATAACGACTCCGCTTCAGCCCAGAAACCAAGTTTCATTGGACAACGACCACGACTAGCTTAAAACGACTTTTAATAGAGGTACCAAAAAATTGATCTTTTGATATGCCTGAGCGATTTGCAAAACCAAATTTATAAACTCACTCACTACTTTAAGAAAACCCTGTATAACTGCATATATGAAACACCCAGGTATATTCAATTACTTTAAGTGGAATCGCTTAATATCGCCAGTCAGCAAATTGCATGCAATATTGAGAAGGTGAGGCGTTACCACCGCGTCGTGATTATTATTATTATTAGTATTATTTCAGGCGCTAGATGTCGCTCGTTTCAACTCTCCGTGAGCTCGTAAAGCGAGCGCGTCGTTACGACCATGATATAACTGAAAACTAAATCTCCGGGGTCGTAACTTGTACATTTACAGTGATTGGTAGTTGCAGACGCTCTCGCCCGGTGGCCTTGCCGGTTCTTCGCCGAACTCAAGCGTCCGTCGTTAATTCAATCATTTCAATACGTTCGCGTTTCGTTCGCTTTGAGGAGTTTCATGCGAACTGCTGGAAACCCGTGAAGAAGAGGAGATCTGACGTCTGGAAGTTTTATGTTTCATTGCGAGGTTTATAGGTAACGAACTGTTAATCCTAACTTTATGGTCTTCAAAATGAGTGGTGATCAATACGTAATCATAAGATTCTACTTACTATGTGAATAGAAACATTTTATTGAAACGACTTTCTAACTTCACGAAGTTCTAGCTGATTATGAAACAATAATAGACGCAGCTAAATATGGTGAGGTAGATATCCGTAGAGCTAGGTTAACTAACATCCTAACTAATTATTGTATTAATAATAGTAATAAGCGTCATAGATTGCAAGACATCGGTGTCAAGTGCAGAAGGTTCCTTCAGAACAATTCCGACATCTTAATCTTGAAAGCTGACAAAGGTGCAGTAACGGTAGCGGTTGAAAAAATACTTAACCAGAACTTTTGAATTATTACAAGACCAAATCACCTATAAATTAATTAATAACGACCCTACCACCGGCATTCAACGTAGGTCCAATGACATTTTAAATAATCTGAAAAATAAGAAAGATATCAGTGATCTCCAATATAAACAACTTCTAACGTGGAACTGTGTCAGCCCGAAACTATACACCCTACCAAAAATCCACAAAGCTGAAGTACCTTATAGTCCCATTGTATCATGTGTAGGGTCTCCAACCTACAATATCTCTGCATTTGTGTCCGACATATTGCAAAGAGCTTTCGATACTGATAATGGATATGATGTGGCTGATTTTTTCACTTTTGTCTAACAATTTCAAAATTACAAACTGCCGCCACACTATAATATAATATCACTTGACGTTATCTCACTATTCACTAACATACCTACGAATTTAATACTTCACATACTGTATGATGAATGGACACCTGTTTCTGAACACACCACTCTGACGCATGAATCATTATTTCAGATAATACATTTTATAATTGTAACTAGTTATTTCGTTTTTTGAGACCACCATTATTATTAAATAGCTGGTTTACCTATGGGTTCAACACTTAGTCCTGTTCTTGCTTATATAACCATGACTTATATGTTAGATAATTTCATTAAAGTTTTACCTTTTCAATTTGGTTTTATTAAAAAATATGTCGATATTATTTGCGCAGTCGGAAATTAAAAATATTCTTCAACATATGTAATTCATTTCACCCAGACATACAATTTACAATTGAAAACGAAACAGATAGAAGTGTACCGTTTTTAGACACTAGAATAATCAGAAAAGATGATAACACCATCTTCATCAACTGGCACACCAAACCTAGTAATTCAGGTAGCCTGATGAATTTCCATTCAAATCATAATATGAAACAAAAAATTAACACCATCTTAGCTATGAAAGCTAGAGTTGTAGAAATAATTCAGCAAAACTTCCTTCAAAAAAATCTGAAGGCATTATTAAACATGTTTTCCAGGAATGGTTATTCGAAACCATGGTAGGTTAGGTATAGGATACGGTGGCTTAAAATAAATTTAAGTTAAAAAATACCCCTTATCACCTTGTTGAGTAAAGAACTCTGAATACGTATTTCGGCAACTAAGATCAGCAGAAAAACCACAGAGGAAAAAATAATGTCAAGCGTAGCACCCCGAGAACAACCTGTTCCTAGAACGCCACTATCAAAGATTACCAGGTAACCAACGGAACGACGGGAACTAACTTAGTTCATATCACTCAATACATAAGTGAAAAATTAGATAACAGGAGACAAATTGCAATTTATACAGATCTGTGGAAAGCATTTGATGTTATCGATCATTCACTTTTAATACAGAAACTTGATTCTTTTGATCTTTCTCGCAATCTTATGAAACTTCTATCATCGTTCCTGAAAGATAGATTTAATTATGTTGTGAATAATGGATATACCTCAAGTAGCAAAACGAAAGTACCTAAACTGTCTTTCTTTTTATGATATAAAAATCAGGGTGATCCATTTAAAATAAATGAGAAATGAATGTTTGAGTTTTGATAATTTTGAAAAAATGTCACGTTGCTATAAAAGTGGACCAATATCAAAAATCTATGTTTGTAACAAAAAAAATTGACTGTGTTGTTTGCAGTATACAAGACCTTGAACCTACAGTGATTTGCATACAAAATTGCCCATAACTTCTGAAACACGCCGTATAATTCAGTGAAATTGCATATTGGGGGTGTGAGGCATGAGCTTAATCTAAATCCGAAATAATATATACGGTGTTCCATTTAAGAAAACGTATGTTTGGTTCACCCTGGTGATATGAAAATAATTTATAAATGTTAAGTTCTACACTGTCTAAAATTTTCGTAAATAACTTTCTTTGATATCTTATGATAACGGATATATGAGCTTTGCCACACTAATGCGTCACCCTGTATGCACAGAATAGCATTTTCATAAATATTTTCCTTTAAAGAAAATAAGTAAAGCAGCTGAACGACCATACATTCTTCATCACGTGTAGAAAAAATATTTCCAAATTGATCTCCCAAAATCCTCGACACGAATGCCAAGACGAACCGCATGAAATCAGTACGCCAACTGTGAACGCGTCTTAGCCGTCTCCTTTCAGCCGTTCAGACACGCTGAGAAACGAACATAATCGCCCTGAATCTTAAACGACCATCTGTTTAAATCAAAAACCCAGAAGGTTAGGGAGCTAGACCGAGAGGGAAAAGGCGCGAATGTGTTTACCAAGAACGTCAGAGGCCCGAATAAAAAATTCGCCAAGCAACTATCCAATTTACTTTTCGTACGAGTTCCGGGGCGTCCGAATATTGATGTCACGTCGTGAGTTTTGATAAAACGGAAAAGCTTTGTTTAGATTATGTGGAGTCGTGGCGGTGGAAGAAGATGTTGCCACTGCCCACATAAGTTGTTGCCAAACATGTGGTAATCTAAACGTTCCTTGCGTGGAAAAAGACGTACGGTTTAGCTACTGGTTGGTTCATCGATCGGTATAAAAATAGAAAGCCTTTAAAGCGCTATGAAAATTTGAAGTTATAAACTAGACTGTATTAAAGAATATACGGTGGTAGTCATGTAATCTACTTAGAGATGAAAATTTATTATGTAGCATAATGCTAGTAAGCTAACTTGAAATGAAACAGTATTATACGGTAATAAAATGAATGAATTGTAAATGAAACGTACAGCGTAACTTCGGATTTACATAACAAAATGAAATAAATTATGCATCAAAAAACAAGTAGATAGTTGCACTATAGTCGTGCAGAGGGTAATAAATGTAACGTAACGGTTCCATGTCTTATCTCATTACAACTTTCTAAAAGAGAAATAGGTGAAGATTTTGGACATGATTTATTTGTACAGTTAACAAAGTCACGTTGCATTATTGTTTGTTAAAAATAACTGGTACCAACTATCCTTATATCTCCTTGATGTCCTTTATTTTTTTATAATAACAACGCCCAAAAAATATAATAGACTAGGTTTTTTTAAAGGATAAGTTTATGTATATATGTACATATATATTGTTGTGTGTCAAAATGACAGATAAATTCTAACCAAACAAAATTCTACCACCTACACCAAATAGATACCAACTATGACCATCAACATATCTTGGGTATGGATTCTTTGGTTACATTCACTAGATGTAACTAGGCAACCGCGTGAACAAACAATTTAAATGGCCGGCATTAAAATTTTATTTAATTTAAATATAACATTAAATTAGTTACTGCTTTAATTAAATTACCACAAAAATGTAGAATTACATAAAAATATACAATTTTTCTATATACCTTAAAAAGTCACGTTGTGTTTAGTGTTCCGCCCTCTTCTTAATATCCTTACCGGTAACTTCTTTTAAATGTGCGATAATATGTGCCTGTTCTCCGTTAAATTCTCTATTCAACTGCTTACGTACAGATCACTGAAGGGGTATGTGACTCATTGTCCTTTTTATAATATGCAGGTAGGATTTGGCTCCCAATCGATACAAGTTTTGCTTAATGTGTATTTCAAAATTATATACTGCCCGGTCTTTCATAGTAGAATGACAAACATATAATTATTATAATTAATTAACAAATCCTCACCCTTACCTATCATAATAATATTAATTATAGTAATATTAACAATAATATTCTAAACTAATATACTATTAATACTAGCTTAACTTAAGTTTACTCTTTATCTCAACTGAAACAAAATATATATTCCTCGAGACCGAGTATAGAGGCGTTACGTTACAGCTTCTACACTCTACACAAATACAAATGACTTCGCAATGTCTCACAGACATTGGCAACGTGAAAACTTGATTTTTATAAGATTGTTTTTTTAAGAATCTCGCCACAGGAAAATATCGCAGAAACTGCGATGTTTACGTTGCGGATGAACAAAGTTCTCTCTACTCGTCTGAGAAGCACCTCAAACACGTGAGATAAATTCACCCTTTTTCTCCAAAGGTACGACGAACCCCGTACGGCGTGTTAGCAACCAACGAACTGTGTCATTCTTATCTACCTGACAATGTTTTCCTCTTGAAATATGTTTCTGGTGAATATTCTCTTGAAAAATATTATTGAATATTTAACTCATAGCAAGCATAACTTATTATTTGCAGCAGGCGCCATCATTATTACATATACTTGTTATTAAACCTAGAACTGTATAGCTACACTATATGTCAATTGTTCAAGCCTTTTATGGTACTTATTCCCAACATTTTTAACAATATTATAGTATGTATTTGGTATTGTATCGTTTTTACACAGATATAATGCTAACATTTATCATATATTTGACACACATTTCTATAAAAATAACGTGAATTATTTGTTTTACATGCAATAAATAGCACACTATTGTAACTCCTTATGGAGGTAATTCAGCGATGCAAACAAATTGCATTAATATAGATACGGATGATGGCGTAGCGACATGCGATAATAAAGTTACATTACGACAAAAACGCATTCCAGTCAATATAGCTCTTGTGTAAGTAAATGTATTTTAACATAGCATGTGCAAAACATTTTTATATTCATTGGTGTAGAATAAGGGAGAATAACTTGTATTCGCTACAAAGAAAACGAGTATGTACGAGGGATGTCCGGTTACCAAGGTATATTTGTGAGTTACAGACAGACTACTTTATTTATAGAAATCAAATATACACTAAGTAAAAGCGAGAACTCTTAGCTACTTTTCAACATAATCGCCGCCAATGTTAAGGCACTTATCCCAGCGAGACACAAGCTTCTATAAACCCTCTTCGTAAAAGGTGCGATCCAAATTTGCCTTGCTTCCTCCTGAACTTCGCCATCGTCTTCAAACCATTTACCCAGCGGCCCAAACACATGAAAATCAGTAGGAGCCAGGTTTGGATTCTCATCCGTTTTCGTTGTTGATGGCTTTTTTCGCACACCTTCGGGATCATCGTTCAGGGATGTGCGTCCACGTTTGAACTGTTTAGGTACACCAAACACTAACTTGTTTTCGACACATAACGCCTTCTCCGTAAGTCTTAATATTTTTTAATGAATTTCAGTAGGTGCTTCATTATTTGCGTGCAAAAACCGAATGACCGTTCGCACTTCAAACTTGGAGTATGTTTCGATCGGAACTGACATTGTGCGGCTGTCACTGCACACGTTGTATTGAACTTATGACAATGACAATACCCACATATGCACATCCAAAATGCGTGCAAGATCCAAACTGATCGGAGGGACCCACGCGGTGTGTCCCGCAAACGTACCTTAGTAACCGGACATCCCTCGTACATAAATTTAATAATCTAATAAAACAAGACAAAAATAATCTATTATTTATCTACTTACAAAATATGCCGATAAAATATATGATGCACAAAATATAGCTATTAATATAACCAGAATATTATACGATTTATAATACCGGAGGACATTGTTTGGCGGCGTTAAATATGTCTCATGCGCAATGTCGTAGAGAGAGTTACGATATACACAAAACTTTATAGTATGTATTGTAAATGACGGCGATACAAATTGCGTTTTTGAACTCATACAATCATGTTATTTTAGCTGTTATTTCCAACTGGTGGCGAAACCTTTATAACTTCTGCATAACATATGCTATTGCACAGGTTGGAACAACAGTTAAAACGTAAAAATACTATTCTGATGGGTGACTTCAATATACCACATCTAAGGGATATGAGCGACCAAATGTTACTAAGATGGACCTTCTTCTTTCATTTATAGCTGTCCTAAACTTGAAACAATACAACTAATATAAATAAAGGTATCTTGGATTTGATTTCTACGAACATGGGCTGTTGTGTCGACGTTGGACGTGATTTTTAACCTCTGGCTAATGAAATGGTTGTCATCCTCCGCTGCGGTTTAACATAAATCAGTACCATTTCAATACTTACACAAGATTTCCAACGAACAACAACCTGGGATACAGCTTTAAAGAAGCTGACTTTTCAAAATTATACTCCGATTTCCTCAAGGGTGCTTGTTCAATTCTTGATAACTACACTGATGTGATTGGACAATTCTACGCAACCTTGTTCTTTAAGTTTGAGGATTCTGTCCCGGCACAATATATACTCAAAGACAGGTGTATCCAGAATCCCAGGTGTTCCCCAAGATAGTGACAACAAATATCCTAACCAATAAAGTATTGGTAATCCTTTTGCTTCCTCCTTCACAGCTGTCTTTTAGCTTAATGACTGAAGAAGTTCCTCACTGCATAAAAAAGAAAAACCCACTTCTGTTCATGACATGCCATCCTATTTAGTCAAAGATTGTGTTTATATCTTCGCAAGACTTTTAAGCATTATTTTTAACTTGTGATTGCGTACATTTACATTCCCTCTAGAAGCCGCCCGCATATGCCCTTATTTTAGGAAGGATACAAGAAAAACATCAATAACTGTATACCCATCACCATAACCTAGATCTTTCCAAAGAAGTTCATATTTGTGTACATCAACTGCAATTTATTCCATCGTATCAACATGGCTCTGTACATAAAATATGGACTGCTACATAAATTACACTATAGCAGACGTTGGATGGAGGAGACCAGGTGGATGTCGTCTCTACAGACTTCAACCGATGGTTCGATACCATTGATCGCACCAAATCGCAATAGAAACTTTCCCTTATCCGCTTCAACAACTCTCTTGTGCGATTTATGGATTCGTAGCTAACTGACAGGAAAAATTACGTATATTATAACGGTTTCAGATCATACGAGTTTGTATCCTGAGTTCCGCAGGGATCCAATCTGGGTCCACTATCGTTGACTCCGGCTGACACTGGTATTGTCTTAGAGAGATTATCTCCCACCAGAAAGTACTATTATTAGAGTTAAGTTCTTTAATGATTGCCACGATGTGCGGATTTAGTTTGCGGTTGCGCAATAACTTTAACACCGACTCTGTCGAAGGCCTTTGTAATGTCACACAAGGGTGGCCTTGTTAAAGTCGATGCGTGTTTCAATTATTGGACGTAAGATGAAAATTGCGTCAGTCGTAAATCTATAGCTTCGCAATCCCTGTTGATTTTGAGCGATACCTGTTGACGCTACTTCCACCGCTCTAATTTTTGCAAAGACTTTGGTGATTGAAATTAGGAGACGTATGCCTCTATAACTATCGAGATTAAATAAAACTGCCGTTATACTCTGTTTCCAGTCTGGGACACTCTTCATTCGGGTTGTTCTATTAAAGAAAGTGCGTACTTCTTCTACAGGTCTTTCTCCTTTCAAATTTCATCATTTGTTTCTTGTTGACATCGTGTCCCAGAGCTTTTCAATTTTTGAAGATAAACATCGTGGCTCATATTCTTTCTACTTTCATTATCTTTAAAATTAAATTTGTAGTGCTTTCATTTAAAAATTAATCTGCGCATTCTGATAAATTCATTGATAATGCTAAAACGAAACATATTTTATTCCTGCAGCTTTTTTTTATGTTCCGATGATAACAACGACGGCGATAGGGCAAATGAGTAAAACTCGAGCTACCGACCTATTTGTATACATTCGACTCTAGCACGATCCCTCAACCCACCACCATTCCACCACCGTCCGCCGTCGCCCCAGTTTTCATTAGGAACATCGGTCTGGTCTCTGTGTGTACGAGAAAAGTATCATCCTGTCCGCGTTTGTTTGCGTTTGTTCAGTTTCGCCGCGGCATAAAGCCAGCCAGGCCACGGCACGGTCTCATCGCCCTCGGCGGGGTCATGAACAGGGGGTGAAAGAGGGTACGGCCGCATTAAAACCAGACACAATTTAGATAATGAACATTTCCGACTCATTTGCATCGTGAATGCAGGTTCGGCATTGCGGGTCTTCGTAGGTGAGCCATATTAAAGCCGTAAAATCAAATAGACTCGTGTTACCTACCTATCTACTATATACGTATGAATGCTGTATGCCAGGAGAGAGGGTGAAATGGCTGACGTTTGTCGTCCCATATAACCTTTCCGGATATATTTTAGGCTAATGGCGATGATAAAATGAAATTTGTTGGGAGATAAAGCTAAAATGTCACCGACCCCAAATTACTTTGTTCTCATTTAGCTTTTTTGACTAGTATTTGTCCTTGAAAACAAGAACCATAAATAACGCTAGTAGTGAAGGTGGAAATGAATAGAAACCAAAATGTCTTCCCGTTGATCTTCTAAACCAAGTAATTCGGACGAAACTCGGTAACTTAGAGACTGCAGGAATAGAAAGTGAACGTTTCATTCTATAATTAGCAATAAATTTATCAGAATGCCCCAATTAATTTTTAAGCAAATGCACTAAATATGTATTACCAATTTAGTAAGATAATAAAAATAAAAATAATAAAAGGAGATGAACGTCAAGGCAGAAATTGTAGATACAAAATTATTATGAAGTATTATGAGATTAACTTTTAAATAAATAAACTAAGAAGATACATAATGAACCGCTTCTGTTTTGAATGTGAACTTAAATAATTAAGTGAATTGTTAATTTTGAAGCTATTCCATTATCCAAACTCCTCTCTTCGTGTTTATTTTCGCTAACGAAAATATGTTATTCGAAAATATTAGACTTATGTATGTATAATAAACACATCTTCATATGTATAGAAGTAGAGAAGTACCCTTTATACAAATACGAAAGTGGAATTTGTAATAACGTATATTACCTTCTACTGTACCGCGCTCAAAAATCACCACAAATCCTCCATTATATTGGTACCTTCAAAATCTTTCACTGAGTAAACATTGCCGCCTGTAAAATTACCTTGACTTTAATGTAAAAATTATATAAATATGAAATTAAAGGAGGTTTTAAGGTAAATTAACTACACCAAATTTATTTTACATACTTCTAAATACAATTAATAATACCTAACAAAATGTTTAATATAACCTAACCTAGTTATAAATTATAAGTGATTATCAAGTCATTAGAAGATTAATAGTATGTTGTTTTATTTTGTGATTTGAGATTATAAACGTATATTTTCTTGGTTGTAACGTTCCCTTGTTTCCAATTAATATATTTAGTTGAAGTTTGGCTTTATTATCTTGTTTCGTTGCGGGTCTAATGTTTTCGTTTTTACATTACCCGCTTGAAATATATCAATAGTCCTTTCATTGTGTGCTTTCAACTTTGTTTACTTCTGTCGAGGCACGTTCTTCCTTGTTTCTCTTTCTTCGGTAATAGCTTTAAGTGGATCCTACAGAGCATTTATACTAATAATAACTTCCCTTAGGATATTATTTTATTTTCTTCGGTCACTCGTAGCGTTTGTGCTGGGTTTGGCCCTGTTACGTTGGTAGCTAAGCTAAAAGCCTGTACTTTGTCATAGTTAACTTACCTGGGAAAAAGGCTCTTCGCAGCCTTTGATTCGTACGTTCCATAATTCTATCTTTCCTTTTTCGGTTATCGTTTGTATTATCTTCCTTCGATTTTTAATATGTCGTTTAACGACTACCTATTTATTGTCTGCCAGATCAATTTGGACACTTTCAATAATTTTCGTGTGGGTAACATCAAGGTCGGGTTTACCCCTAACCTCATATCTCTTTTTGTGTTACCTAGGACATTTCCAAATTTGAGGCCTTTTAGATATAAATCTGGCTTTAACTATACAATATATGGAAATTAATTGTATCGCTATTCATTTACATTACATTCAGGAAAAGGAATGTGTTAAGTCAATAAAAAGTATTGATCAATTATTAGGTTCAAAGAATTTTTGTTTGAATTACGTTGCAACGTTGGCTGTTGCAGCAACATTTTCCTTTTAGTTGAATTTCTTGTTTGATTCTACCTAACATATCTTTAATATGCAGGAATTAGTTATTCAGGATTCCATTATGTTAATATGGTTGAATAAAATTATTCTTTTCAAGTAAAATATACATCAAAAAATATACATAAAAAGCACTTCCCAAGATCATCCATGCGACGACTCACGCTAACAATATGAAAGAATAAGTAATACTGTTCTGTGCAAAAATAGAGAGAGGGATGAATTGCATCATAGTGTGTAAAAGTTGCCACCATGATCTAACACCAATATTTGTTTTATATTTTACCATTCAGTAAGTATGATCTATTGATTTCCAATAGTAATTCTGACTACAATTGCGGTAATATTTACATCAATTAGATTACAATATATTATATATATATATATATACAACAATATTTTACCCAGTATAAAATAGCAAAAAAAAATAAACGAAAATGTAGGCGCAGTTTAATTTATTACATGGATGACAGCATCCAGACCCGCCTACTAGCACGAAGAAAAACAATAAATGATACCGTTTAGTTATTGAATTTTTAATTAGCGTATATTTCATAATAATGGTTATCTGAAACACTTGCTTAATAAGTTGATTATAGCTCCAATTTCTTTAATGGGCCTACAGATGACGCTGCTACTGATACATGTAAATATAAAAAATTACTATACATACCACACTTTTTATCTCACACTTTAAAACCTATAATTACTTAAAAATAGTATAATATAATATCAAAACTATTAATACTCTTTTCACTAAAAACAAAAGATAAAGTTGACTTAATGTATAATAGTGATTTAGTTTATTGCATCCCTTGTAAAAATTGTCAAGGATGTTACATAGGCCGAACGGGACAAACCTTAAAACAAAAAATTACACAGCATAAGAGTGATTGCCGTATCGGAAAAAAATTCGTGTGCCTTAGTTCAACATTTTCAAAATTTAGATAATAGGGTTGACTATGATAATGTGAGAGTTTTGGACAAAGAACCAAATTATAAACGCAGATTAATTTTAGAAATATCCCCATTAATAAGAATGATAATTGAATTAATTTTAGATCAGATGTCGAAAAAATAAGTAATATATTTTGTAATATATTAAAATTCTAATTAAATTAATTTAAATTATAATTTGCTTTACTTGTACCTATTATCATTGGACAGTTAAACATAACGAGATTCGAGACCATATTGCGACCAAACTGTAAATTTTTTCGGGGTAATTGGGATACGATTTGAAAGCCTGAGGATTATACTTTCAAATAATAAATAACTTGAATCTTGAAATTTAAGCGTGTCGAAAGAACTTTTTTTTTAATGTAAGGCTACAAAAACAATTTTTTACATAAGCTTGAGGATATCGGTTACTGTTAGGTATAGGGAAACCTTAACATTTTGTACTTAGAATAACATTTAGAATCATAATTTACAATGGAAATTATAACATTCCATTTGAAATAAAAAAGTTAATGACGCCTGCCGGTCAACCGGAAGTGATGCAAATGTGAAAATAATTTACTCTGAAAGATCACTTTGGCCTATGGCGGTGTACTTATTTTGAAAATTTTTGTATATTTCCTTCCCCAAAATAATTTAATAGGCCACTCAAATTGGGAGACCCTGTATGTATATATAGCATTTGTTTGTATTTATTACTTACTAATATTAATTTTAAAAAATAAACTATACGTTCCTTTTAATATATATTATTTTTAAAAAAGGAAAAACGAATTTGAGTAACATATATTTATCCACCTTTACCTGAAAATATTTCGTGAAATTGCCTGGCGTTAACCATAGAAATTTACAAGCACAGTAGCCGCTTGTAAAGATTAGTGGTAAACTACATATGTATGTTTGGATAGTGTGTTCTTTGCCGACTGAGGCGAAACTTATACGCATTTGAATTGTTATGTGCTTTGGTTGAAGAACCTCTTTTATGTGTAGGGGTACCCAGCACTATCTTTAAATTGGCATGTGTTTTACTTGACACATGCGATAATAATACACACACACACTTGCGTTTTGTGTATTTCTCGCTCATCATCGGCCACGAGAATGCCGACTACTTCGAGCAAGGAGATGCCATGCTGTTGGGAGAGTAGGTTTGATAGTTTCAGCGTTAATAGGGGAGACATTACTTCTGCAAAGCAGTGTACATCTCCTGTAGTACGTCAGAACTAAATATATAGACATATATAGATATTGTTCAGTATTCAGTGTTATGCTAAATTTTTGCGAAAGTAAAATGCAGCTGTTATTTGAGAACTACATTTTAGCTATTAACACAGCTTAAATATTTACATTTTATGAATCTAAATGCCATTCATTCTCGTAAAGGGGATCGTGAAACTTCATACCTTTCAAAATCGAAGAAGAAAAGCAGTTTTAAAAGCGTACTAATCAACCCAATACACTCTTAAAGCATAATTAACGGATCCAATTGCAAAAATCCGACGGCTCTTGTGAAACAGGCGAGACGGCGCCACGGAGAATACAATCCCTCAACCACCCGCACCACTTTCCTTTCCATCCCGCCGAAATACGGGGGAATACTTGTCGGAGTGTCTATCCGCCATCTTTGTGATACTCGACACGGGCGAGTCGAATAACATAATCCTAGATAAATATTTGCCGTGTAATTTTATTGCTGTACTTCAAAATTATCTCCGCTCTCCAGACTGTTAAAAAAACTTCGCGAGCTCCGGAGCGACGCGAGAATTGTTGCAGAAACTCTCTCGCCCAACACGCTAACCCGCATAGCGCGGAATCGCCGGGATTCCTTCCCCGTCATTAGTTTAATTAAAAAACAGCGTTCTCGCTACGATGGCGCTCGTTGATCTTCCGGGCATAAAGGGGTTTTATAACTAGACACCGGAACTTTTACGGCACTTCCGTCCGTGGTACGGCAGCGTGGACACGCTAAGATAAAAACTCTTTTAAAGGATTTAAATGAAAAAAGAGCGTTGTAGTTGCATTTTTATTTTTAGATCACAAAATCATTAAGGGAAGTGAACCTACATTCAAAAATACGAATTTAAATTATTTGTTTCTCTTTATTTATCTTAAGAGAATGTTTAGCATTTAATACTTCAGTCACAACGTCTACGTAATTATACGTAATTGTATGAAATGAAGTTCGTTATGCTGAAATTTGTGTAGAATTTTGGAATATTTAAGACAGTAACTGGCATACATTGCTTGACAATTTTATTTAGACAAGCGAGAAAAAGAACAAAAACCAATGGTTTGAAAGTAAAAAGTATCAATGAAGCACGAGCTACCAATTGTAATAGGGAACAAAATAAACAACGGTAGTAGTTCATTCTTCTTACTAACTATTTTTATTTTTTCTTTTAGTTTAAAAAATACATGGCGTCCATCGAAATGGGCATTAGATCCCAAGCTATACAAAGAAGACACCATTTTGAAGTCTATAAGATTGCAAAATAAGCTGAAACTCTAAAACAATAAAATTCAAAACATTAAACATATAACAATTAATGATAAAAAACGTTAAAAACTCTATTCCCAGTTATTCACAAGAATGTGTTGCTCCTATCGCCGAAAAACTTCGTCACAATTGTAATTTTTACGCATTATTAAGAACTCATTAATGTGTAAAATTTACAATTGTGACGAAGTTTTTCGGCAAATCTGTGGCAATCTCTGGAAAATGTTGGTTCTGGTTTCTTTGAGTGCATGATTGTGACTCAATAAAGACATCACCTTCAGAGTTTGTTCTGCTTTTTTCTTCTTGGGAGATTCTGGATTGACTTATCTGAGGACAGCTAGCGATCTGGATCTTAAAATCTAAAAATTGCTATATTTTTCGCAGAGAGGTATGGAACTTCATTTTATCTCTGCCATAAGGAATTCATGAATTTGCCATTGCCAGGTCAAATAAATGAAGGAATACTCTAACTGTCCATTTCCTTCATCTGACCTGAATTATGCAATAGCTGAACATCCTGTCCATCAAGTCAATCCCTCCCATACAATCATTGTATTTTGCAACAATGTGAAGTCTTGGATCCTGAATGTATTTGGAGTCTTTCCCAGGGCAACTTCTACACTTATTGCTGGATTGGGGCAGTAGATGCCAGAAGTTCAAATTTCAAATCGTACCATTGCACAACCGACATTTTGCCATTTGGTCGTACTACTTGTTCCGAGCTGACTCGACCTATCTTGACCATCGTTTTGTTAGAAGATAAATGTAATGTAGCTGTTATACGAGCTTTCATGATTATATACTACAGTTTTTGTGAAGAATATATTCCAGAAGTGGTATTGCCATAAAATATCCATAACACTGCACACGAGTTCCAGAGTGTCCTTACTGGGCGAAGAATAGCAGAATAGCCTACACCAAGGCTTTTAATATCTACCGGGATAGCGCAGTGGTAAGAGCGCTAGGCATCTGTAGCGGATGTTGATGGTTCGATGATTTTTATAAAGATCGGTTGCAGCAAGGGTGGTCGGTATCTTTCCCAGTACCCTTCAGTATTGAGGATAAATTAACACTGCTGCCCCCTTACGGCAAGTAGAGGCAGTAACAACACACACACAATACACATTTACAAAATCCTAATGTAGAGTGATACAATAGCCCTCAAGGCTGCAGTGTTAAGTCGCTGCATTAGGATACAAACAAAGAAACCAAATCAAAGCTTTTAGTAGTATCGTCTGGAAAAGTATTTTTGCCTTGATACAATTCAAAATCTACTACAAGCACGTAGGGAGCAGCGCAAACAAAATGCTTTAACCCCTCTGGATTGGGTTTCTCTCTGACGAACTGCTTTATTTGAAAAGTGCCTGTAATTTGTATCATCTGCTTATCTTCGCCAACAATATTTACTCTGGATAGCTGCAAATATCCTTGTCTTAATCTTTCCATGACAAATCGTACCCTCCAGAAAACCTATCCCAAGAAATGGCATTTGCAATAGCTGTAACGTTTGTTGTTTTTGCACAATACATTCTAATTCTTGGATATTTTAAACAAGACATTAAACAAACTATCCAGAAAAAATGTTTCATCTCATTAAGAGTCAATCTAATTGTAAATGATACTCCCTTTAGTTCAGCATACACATATTGGTACAATCACACACTTTTTGTAAAAACTCATCGTCAAAGAACATGGACAGATACGTTTTACGTCCAAGCACAACGGAGCTCGGAGCTCCCAATTTTGAAGGTCTTTCTGGTGGATGACCTTCAAAATGTGCAGTTGTCTCTTTTCCAGAACAGTGGCTTGAAAGACCCTGAAATTTGTTTTGTTGCTCTCAAGTTTTCTTCTTCCTCTCTATCAACTGCATTCTCCGCGATCTAAATTTCTGTCTCATCATCATCATCATTATCGAACATTTAAACAATAAGTGTTATGTGAAGAATAAGTCACACATAAGTCACACACATTTTGCAAAAGGAATAGAGAAACATATACAAATGCTGCACCTAAGCTAAGCTATCTCAATGAAAAAGAAAGGAAATTGCTTTAACATTTGTTTTTATAGGTGTGCAATTTGGTATGTAACCTTATGCGTTCCATCCACAGAGATACTTTTGTTACGACCTTTAAATCTATGTATTTTATGTACCTATCCACAGTGAACATAATGCGCTACGATAAGCAAGTTTTCCCGACGGTATTTATAACTCACTACGAGTTGAGGAAGCAACAACGATCTGTTTTATCTTCCGTCCGATTTCTTCAACGATCAATTTTCATTTAATAGCGCAACGTCGCTATAAGAAACTAGAGAAAACCCAATGCAATTCGAAGAACAGAAAACGACCAGCACGGACAAATTAAGGAACGTGTAATCCTCCCCGCTGTTCCTGCTAGTTCTGTACTATCCCTCTGCAGTCACCGCCGCAGCAATCGAATTTTCCATACGTTTTAAGTCTAATCTCGAGGTAGTTTTAGCATGATTGCAAGTCGGGCCGATAGTGTGCGGCTTGTTAAGATTTAGAAAACTACAATCAGAGCGTGACCGGACTTCCGGGCATCCAACTCCGGCAGACGTTCGATAAGAGGAATAAAAGCCGATCGAGGGGAAAAAAGGAGCAAGGGAAGAAGATGCACTGGGAAACAGTTCGAGAAGGAGACAATGGTGGCGGTAGAGGTCGTGACGATAGCAATCCTATGTGGGCGGTAATGCGGTGACGGCAATAAAATATCCCCTCTTGTACAGAACTTTCATGAAAAAATACGCCGAAACAAAAAAGAATAGTTTATTTGATGGTGCTTAATGGGGCTATATATCCACAAGTATGTAATTATTAGAGTGCAATATATATGGTTTTATGAGTACATAAATGTAATTAAGAGAACAAATGGAATTAAATTCCTTTATGAACATGCCTTGTTACAAATGAACATGAATTGAATGTAAGCGAAATTGTTCCCACAATGTTTTAAAATGTATTTTGAAAACGATAATAAATGGAGTATCTAATTTGTGCAGAAACAAATACTTGCTTATTAAAATCAGATTAAATACTATGGAGGAAGCCAAGCTTCCTCTCTTTCTCTTACTTTAAACCGATTTTCTGTTTGTATATCTGTTGCCTCTTTTCGATTTCGATGAAATTTGCATCTGCTCTTAATGCATTAGTTTGTACATTACTTACACAACCACATACGTAACTAAAAGGTTTTTCAATAATAATGCTCGACCTTAGACAACCTCGCAGGACCAAGCGGAAAGTAACACAGGTGTTGACAGACTACTCGAGACAACGTACTCGAATTGACATTTGTGCCGACTTCTCTATTCTTTTCTAACTAATCAAAGTATGGTATACAGTTATCCTTTTTGCATTGTTTGTAAAATCAATGTAGAGGCGCAGGCACTATTTAATACAGATACCTGTACAGAAATATGAGAAAAACTAAAATTGATACATGTACGTCAAGTGAAACGGATAACAGGTAAATGATTTATACCGGGTGATACACCAGCAGACGCCTCCAGAGATAATATACACATGTCATTGTCAAGAGCATTAAACTTCTTTTGGAAATATACATAATAGATGTATAGTATATAATATCTTTAATTAACATATTCAGTAACATAACATATTGGCTACGAGGATAAAAGAAAGTTAACAGAATTAACGGGAAATATAAAGAAAACATCAACGACCTGACTTAAACGCACTCTGCATGTACCTACACGTAAGTTTTCTTGGCGAACATTTCGACAACAACGGGATAAGATAAGAAAAACATGAAAATGAACATTCACTGTACAATGGATGGGAATCCAGGAGCTACATATTCAATAATAACTAACATTTTAGGGAGCGCATAGGTAGGTAAACCAAAATTATCAAAATCACTTACATTAAAAGCATATGGTGAGGTTGGTCTAAGTTTCAATTAATAGTACAATGAAAACCCTTTCTGTTAGTATGATGAAAAATGCAAACACTATGCTATTCTGACTACCTTGGAGTGAAGCTTTCAACATTGCATTCCCAGAAGGTGTTTAAACAGTAAATGACTCATTACATAGTAATGAAAATACATCAGCCAAAAATGCTTAAAAACTATCATTGCTCAAAACAAAGATTTATATCATAAAACTCTTTTAACTAATGTGGAATATATTTTAATATGTACAATATTCTAGTTTTTTGATACATTATCTCTGAAGAAGAAGAAATAAAGTTTTAAAATACTGATACATGAAAATTATCTTTTTATTTATTACTTTAATGATTGTATTTGACAATATTGTTTGTTATAAGGTATAAACTGCGATATAATCAAATACAACCATTGAACACATCATTTAAAATAAATAATATTTGAAATATAGCAGGAATTACGCAAGCGCCATCTATCGGTGGTAAGGAATACCGAAATCTCCCGTGCGCCCTCGTCTGGAGTAGTGTGTGCAGTTGTCATATGTATGTCTGTAAGACGCATGTTCAGTTAGTTTTCACGTTTAACCATGGAACGGTACACGCAGAGATAATATAGCGACACACATGGGGCACTTAACGATAAAATAGTGGCCTATCCCTCTGGTGGTCTGCGAACCCAACTAAACAGACTACCGCGCCAAATCTTATATATTTCAAACTTGACAAGATGCATAATGTCATTCACAAACCGTGCCAAAAACTGTCTGCATTCTCCCATGCAGATTTTTAAGTAGCACATGTTCTATTTCCAACTATAATTCTGTTCAGCAAATGTGGCACAAGTTGAGCAAAAAACACGCATTGACGGTTTCGATTAACGTATTCCTGAAAGTTATATTAACAATTGGAATTAACCTTTTTGCTTGCCTGACGGAATACAATAAACACACTGTTCAGATTACTCCTGTCCCACAAAATTGTTAGATCTACTTATTTTTCAAACACAATTACGCACCAACCAACAATAAGTATATTCACGTACTGACTTGTGCAATAGCAACTTACACACTAAAGACTCTGAAGGAAAACATTCGCTCTAACATTAATCTACCCTACTCAACAAAAACAGCCATTAGGAATATAATTACACTAAAAAGTACAGTCGGGTCCAGGTACCTGGCGATGAATCATTTTTAGCTCGACGTGCGTTAACAAAATAATAATTAATTCGA
The DNA here is from genome assembly GCA_031763485.1 of Osmoderma eremita. NCBI lineage: Eukaryota > Metazoa > Arthropoda > Insecta > Coleoptera > Scarabaeidae > Osmoderma > Osmoderma eremita. The sequence continues at coordinate 25,717 of JARFOC010033065.1, forward strand.
GACACGTCAATCTTTACAGACGAAATACACAATAATAATAAAAATAAGGATAATCATTAAACAATAAGTAAAAACCAAAAGAACTAATAACTAAACTAAACTGAAGGAATTGTAATATAAATTTTAAATACTGTATGTAGACTTCTAGAATTTTACACTCAGAGCCCTCTATTGGTCGAGCAAGCCTTGGTTTACACCAAAGGTATACTAGTGCAGTTTTCTTCAAGTCTGGATGTTTTTCTTACAGCGTTTCGATTGATGTAGTGACCCAGGTTTCCTTCCATTTTTCCAACAGTCTTTTGGGATATCTTTTTCCTAACCGGCTTAGATACGTTGCTCCTTTATCGTCTATTCGTTGGACTGCCCATTCCATTTTCTTCCCCTGCTTTTAACGAATCCGATGACATCTTCTGTTTCACATTCTTCTCTTGTATCTTAATTCTTGACGCAATCTTTTATTTTTCCCTGTTCTCTTTCATCAAGTTTTAATTTCGTTTATTTTCGAATCAGTTGTTCAATTTTGGTTCTATTCGCTCACATTTCGGTTGCATTTTTTTACCTTCCTCTCTGTTATGAGGTATTTCCTCAAATATGCTTGCATTACTCGTTTACCTTAAAATTTTCTGCACCGAAACTTTATATCGCTTCTTTGTTGATGCACCAACATATTTTTGGTATCAAAGAATTTGATGAACATTTTCTCATTTCACCTGCCACCTCGGTAAATATTGTTTGCTTCTATTATGCCTCCGTAAATCTCTACATTTCTTGCATCATCTTCACTCATCTTACAAACATATTTATCCGAAACACAAAATGCTTTTCCTGCGCCTGTTTTTCCTTTGATTTGATTTTCATTGCTAAAACACATTAGTATTCCGCATTTTACGCGCCTTCCCATAGCTTACCGTTACCAATGCTACACGGCCAATTCCTAAGTAACCACCAGACGTAATGGCATCGCGTACGCGATCGTCGGTAGCAGCGCCAGAGAGCTTCGACTCATTATTACACCGCCCGTCAAATACAATCCCCGATTATACTAAATAGCGAATCACATTGCCCTCGGAACAGCGGTAATAATGCACCGCGAAATGCATTCCCATTCATGGAAAGTCGGCATCGCTGTCGTCATATCGTCTTCTTTTATTGAAACGGCACAAAAATTAGGCGATTTGTATTCGTGCGAATCGCGGCGGGCTGCCACTGGTGGAGGGAAACAAAAGGAAGCGTTGGCGCCCAGCCTCCCATTTGCCGCTCTAATTGGCAATCGGGCGACGCCGACTCGAACAATGGCCGAAGAATATTTCTATATATCGAGGTAACGATGGCGATCATTACTGTTGTGTAACGTTGAAATATTGGTTGTCTGGGAGATTGTAATACACTAACTGAGGGCTACTTCCGCTAATTGAAGGGCGTCTTACATCGTACGAGGTACCTAAGGCGAATGTTAGATTCTATGATGATTTTAGATTGTTATATTTTAATAAAACACATTGATACTCATGCAGGGACATGAAGAACGATAGCAGCGTAGGGATCTGTTTAGACCCGTTTCATTAAATGAGAATATATATTTAGATCAACATCCAATACCTAGAATTGTTGGGAGAATTGACGCAGTTTTAATACTTTTGCTTAGAGATTACCACACAAGACAAAACAAGACAAGACAAGATTGGTAATCTTCAAGATTTGTAATAGATTTAGTATTCGAAAATTGTGTCGGATTTATTTACAATTTGTGCATTAGTTTAAAACAAAGTTAGCGCATTATCCTGAACAACTTACTAGTGAATACTTCTAAATCAAACATTCGGTAGTATTTTTTATTACTCTGTCACCTCTTTTCATAGTTTCTGTTAAAATAAGGTTCATAAACCCAACTCTGCGTTGGGGTATTTACCCAAGAAAGATTCTCGAGGTGGAATTAACGCACAATTCCTAGAAGATCACTACAAATATTCCAAAAATTGCGTACAGTTTGAATAGGTACACTTCCCTTTATGTTTTTAAATAAAGAAAAACAAGCATTTTCGAACGATTGCCATTGAGATTGGTACGCAGATGCTTATGTTTAACTTAGAATAATGTTGGCTTTTATTAACAATTTATTGGCCCCAAAATTGCGTGAACTTGCAAACAAATATCGATTACATGGCTGAATGGTGTACCAAACACAATTTAAAATTAAATATTAGGAAATGTTGCTTTGTTTCATATACTAGAAAAAATCATCCAATTACTTCCGCGTATTTGTTGAATCATGATGTATTGCAGAGGGTTGAAACAGTATATGATCTTGGTGTGCTTTTTGACCAATCTATGAGCGCTGCGTCACACGTTACTGGCCTCTGCTTGTCAACATCTAAAACATTGGGATTTCTCATCCGTTCCTGTACAGCTTTTCAAAGACACAACTTTTGAAAATATACTTTAGCTTCGTTGTGAGCAAGTTGGAGTATGCATTTCAAGTGTGGTCTCCCCACTATGTCTATCTTCAGTTATCATTTGAAAAAATTCAACGTCGTTTTCTCAAATACCTCTCCT
>JARFOC010033080.1:0-28262 GCA_031763485.1 Osmoderma eremita
CGAGCGAGACTTTGCGTTCAACAACACGGCGATAACTTTGAACAACTAGTGTGAAGTGGATTCCATGAAAAACATTTAAAAACGTTTAAATTAATATGCTTAATCACCACTTAAAAATTTAAAAAAATAAAACTACATTTTTTTAAATATTAATATCTCTGATATTATGCAACTTTGTTAAGATATTTTTACGTTAATGACCTTATTGTAAGACGTTTAATCACCCCTTGAAAATAAAATCACAAGACTGTAAACACCCTGTGTAAAAGCGCTGTTACGCCGCCAACGTTTCAAACCGCACGCAGTAATGTTAATTCTCACGGATTAAACTGGCACTAACGACAAGTATCGTGTCCGCATCTGTCATTACGTAAACCCACGTCCCCGAATATGATATCCGCCCTCTCGCCCCGCGCCACGCCCGACGAGGCGAAGAGAATTTTCGATCTTGCCGAGGAATTTTCCGGAGATTCCCCTGGTAAGACCTTTCATGCGTGCACGGATGAACAACTGCTACAGCTCTACTGTCAACCGGATAAATAGGCACGTGTCACCCGTTACAAATGGTAGCTGCATTCAGATTCAACTCTCTTAAAAATGATAGCCATTATCTGGTAGACAGGTCGCAGGCAATCTAACTAATGTAAAAGGGCCGCGTTTTTATGGATGCCCTCTTTCGGCCGTCCCGGAGTTTTATTGGTTCCGGCGGAATAGAATGCAAATTCCGCCCCGGTGTAATATGTATAGTGTGGCTGAAATAAATTTTACGGTTCTCGCTTGTCGTTTTATTAAATTTTAAGTGACCCGTTGTACCTACAAGTTACTGCAATGCCTTTCTGCGCGTGACAAAAACACACGAAAATAGAAATTCTAGTACCTAGTTTGGCAATTAATATTGATTGAATCTGACAGCTTTCACAGTTTGCTAGTAATTTTTTCAATTTCTTCTATTCTTAATCTTTGAAGAAAAAGGAAAATATAGATTACATACAAAAAATGAAGTATATAAAAAATATATTTAAAAAGTATATAAATATACCTCTGAGCTAAATATATATTTTTATATACTTCATTTTTAGAACGTACGTGCCGGCTATTGGCAGAAATCTTCTTTTTTTGATAGATTACATACATGATTCTCGAAGAAATGTTACCTTAATAACGAGTGTCCCAAACGTGAGTTAGGCGTTGTCCTAAATTCTTAGATAATGTAGATCTAAACGGCTGTTAAAGCGGCCCTATTAAACCATAGATGTCATTAGTTGAGACTTTCATAATTGCAATTATTGTAGTCTTATGCAATGTTTTACACCATAACAGTGAATTCTTCAGTTGAATGGTGGGTAGCTCATAAAGATTATACACAGGCTATTTCAGATCTTGATATGTTATCGCTACAATAAGACAGTATCTTTGAAAACATAGCAAAAATTTGACGCAACAGGAAGTATTTTGCAACACATCGAGGTGTGGTCGCCATATAGCCCTATCGACTGAAATAATCTACAAAGAGTAGCTCGAAATGTTGTAGAAAACCCAAAAAATATATATACATGCAGTTTAATATTTCCCATCCAAGTCAGCGATTTACTAAAAAGCCTATTTTGTATTGTAGATAGTTTGTCTTTAATTTGTTTTGGTAGATTACTATATTGCGTTATAGATTCTCTTGTTGTATTCTTTTGTGTTGGTTACAACTAATTTTGTCTGTTTCTATATACTATTATTAATAATATTAATATTATTTTGCTTGATTAAGTGCTCTACTTTTAGTTCATGCGTTTCTTCATATTTATTGTTGGAGTTCTTTTGTCCATTGAATGTATAAGTTTCAATATTTTGTTTTTGTTGAATTTGTAATTAGTTAAGATTTTCTTAGTTGTTTCGCTTCATATCTCTATCGAATAATTAATATTGGATGTGAAAATTGCGTAGGATACTATTTTTTTACATGATCTGGTATCACGCTTCGTATTTTCTTTATGTCCCCTTTGATGTCCCATTTTGCTTATTTACATTTTAAGTTATTTTGTATTATCAGACGCAGATACTTTTTTGTTTTCTTTCTAGTAGAGGTTGATTATTGATTGCAGTGTTATAGGTTATTTTGTATTTGTTATTTTGAATACAAATTGGAAAGCTGAGAGCTTTTAGGCCAGCCTGTATATAATATTACGTTGCCATGAATGCTATTAGATCCGTCAACACAAGAATATTTTTACATTTCCTTGCACATGGAATTTTTGCATTATTTCATCATTAAAATACTTTTTTTGATATGAAACAGAGAAACTAAAACTGTTTATATGATTGTTAACTATCAGGTAACTTAATAAGTTTTTTGGGGTTTTTATAGAAATAGAGTGCCGTGAATATTTGTTAGTTGTTGATCGATAGCACACTGGTAGAAATGATTTCTTGAAATAAGTAAATGTATTTTTTTTAAACCCGTTTTGTTTCAAAACAAAAAATATAGGATCAAAACAGAACGCAATATCATGTTGAGAAAATATTTCTCTTAAAATGTGTTGTAAAACAAGAAAGTAACTTCATTGATAGACTTTAGAAATGCTTGTTGAGACTCCATTATAACTTTAAGAAAAACTGAAGATACAAGTTTCAATTATTTATTTGTATGCCACTACAAATTTGTTTCTCCATACTATGGGGTTCACCAGGTGGATGATATTTCAGCATCTTTCTTTTTAGGCATTTTTATGTGCTGAATTTGTTTTTATTTTTTGTTTATGGTTACAAAAAATTAAATACTTTCTTAATAAGATACCATAGTTCAATCTTTACCCTAAGTGTTTTTGACCTGAGAAAACGTATGTAAATTTAAAAAAAAAGACAAGAACTATCTACATTATTTTGCTTTTAAAAAAAGTTCATGGTACCAGAGTATTGTTTTAAATAACTCATGTCTTAAGACAATGTATAAGACAATTTGTTTCAAATAATCGGTCCTCGTAATAAGGAAAATTTGGAAAAGAGGTAGTACTACAAGAATTACATTATTTTACATTAAGAAATAATACATATCCGAGTTTCGTTTTAAATAATTCATGTCTTAATTTCATAAAATATTTCCTTGCTTCAAGTTGACATTTACTTACATTAATACATTAGAATTGTCTATCAGTAAAAAAAACAATTGTATCCAGACAGTAAAATACTTCAAGAATATAATTTATTTGATGCAAACCAATAATTCTATTGTGGGATATGAAAACTATGGCCGTCTTCGATTAAAACAGACACTATTAAGACGAGTACTTTAAAATTAATACAACAAACACGTATAGAACATCGAATATTGATAAGGAAGACCATGTTGACACCGATTGTCTCAAGCAAACACTTCTACCAGTACACTTGTTTGTTATCTATCAACTACTTTAGTATGAATCCTTCTTTATTCTCAAATGATAAACAAATTAAGTCGTCTTACCATTTGTGCGGCAAACATATCACGCAACGATAACGAACCAATTCTTTATCCGTTGTTAACCTACGACGGAAATTGGATATTGTACTCAAATTCTAAGCGTTGGTATTATTGGTTATCGCCTACTGGTTCGGTACCACACACTCCCAAAGCTCCCTTGCACCCAAACAAGATTTTATTATGTGTTTGGTGGACAACAACAGGAATTGTCCATTATGGGTTTTTGACAAGGAGTCAAACCATCACAGCCAACTTGTATTGTGAACGGCTTCAACGAGTAGAAGCAACACTGATCCAACAAACAGCCTTGTTTGATCGATCGAAAGAAAGTGGTATTCTTATAGGATAACGCCATAGTGACCCATATCGCAAGAGTGAAAAAATTTCTGAACTCGGCTGGGAAACATTACCGCATTTTCCGTATCCTCCTGATGTTTCACCAAGTGATCACCACCTTTTTTTTGTCTCTCGACAATTGTATAAAGCGTAGACAGTTCAAAACTCGAATTGTAATAAATGCAGTCCGTCAATTTTTTGATTCAAAGTCCATAGAGTTCTACAATACCGGCATACAAAAATTAGTGTCACCTTGGCAAAAGGTCGTTGAGTGTGACGGTGATTATTTGGATTTGCTCCTAATAAATTCTTATATTTTACCATAAAACCCCCATGAACATATTTAGTTACCTGACTTCGTCGTTGTACTATATTAATGGTAATGGAAATCCATTACATTTGAGGAATAAAATTTTATAATGGCTTTGAGGAGATGACTTGCAAAAAATATATTTTTACATTTCAATAGAAATCATTTTTTCTAATAACCTTTTGGTTTATTACATATACTCGGCAAAATGGTTGTTCGAAAAATGCTAACCTTACATTTATCGCGATAGGATTATCCCAATGGAAGAATCAAATTATATCCATGTAAAATTGAAAATATATATTCTTCCACGAGGGAGAGTTACAATAAACGTCCCGCAGGCGTATATCACTTGATCGTGAATTAAATTGTCAAGTCGATGTAAGTATTTTATTCCTTGAATGCCAACAGGCGGACGCGTCCTGAATACTGATCGCAAACGGAATAAAATATTCAGAGATGCTTCAAGTAGTAGTGCTCGCCTTCCGAATTCCCTCTTTCGTTTATTTTTTTTTTCTTTCGCCAACCATCTTTTTCTCCCCCGTCGGGTCCTAAGTAAATAAATTTACTTAAATAATTGTTCTAATTCGATCCGGGCGGGAATTTCAATTATGCCCGAGCAAATTATTCCCGTAATGTAAAGCGAATTTATTAGCAGTCCACTCGACGTAATCTTTTTGTGTAGGATCACTATTTTTACCCGGTATCCGGTACGCTCAAAACTTTTGCCGCGCGCTAGTGTAGTATCTAATGAAAAATCTCGGAAACAAAAACAAGCAACTAATAAACCCCCAGAGGAGTTCGAAACGAGCCGCAGGACGAAAAGCCTCGAGAAGGATTATCCCGGGGAGCCGACGGAAATGAAAAGTTCAAAAATTCATATTCGGAGAGGGAGAATTTCAAGTCGATGTATTTTTATTTAAGAGGAAACTGTCTTCATTAAGATGCAATATAACTTGATTTTTATCTGCTCCTCGCGAGAACTTCGCCTCGCCGGCTCCAAATTAAAAGGGACTCTCGTCCAGTCGAAAATGGGGAGACACGAATTTAAAAATAAAATTCCTGTCTGCCCGGTCACGTTTTAATATTTATCTACGGAATTCGCGCAGTCGGCGGACTCTCTAACGAATATCTCTTTACATTCGAATTTGCATAATGTTTCCCTTTGATATGCGAAGTTTGCTTGATATTAGGATGAATCTTTAATAAGAGGAGTTCGTAAAAATCGTGTTTCTTTTTTCTTTTCGTTTTAGATTTATTTTCGTCCTGAATAAGCGAATGCCTCGATTTAGTTAAATGCAAAGCTTAAGCTAGTTAATAACTACATATACTGGCAGCCATAAATAAATGAACATTTTATGCGTACCAACAACCGATAAAAATTTCAGCGAGATACATTAGATTAATCAAAATTAATAATAATTAATTAATTAATAATAATTGGCAAAGAATCTAAATATAGTTTTGTTTTTCTGTTGACATTATTTTCTTAAGTGTCAGTGTAAAGTACACTTATAGCTTTATTTAATCCTGGCAGAGTATAAAAGAATGCCTCTTATTTCACCCAGACGCAGCACTGATCGTAAAAATCGTTCTCTTTAGCTTGTAGCTCTCAGAACCCGCTGCTCGTCAACAAGGGAAATTGGTGATAGATACAGAGGTTTCATTGATTAATCAATATCCATGCCATGTATCGAAGAATTCGATCCTTTGGGCTTAGATCGTTCCAACCATTTCTTAGTTTACCTCTAACTGCACGCCATAAAATTACACGGCTAGGGTAATCTAACGAAAGGTTGCACTGGAATGAGGAGTGGAATCCAGACATCTTCAGAGACGAATGTAGATTTTGTTTATGATCGTAAAATGATCAGAAGACCTCCCGAAAATAGGATAAACCTGCTGTTTTCTATACACCAACATACTGATCTTAACATTCCTATAGTAAACACAGTCTTATGCAAAAGAGCCAAACGTTAAATTATGAATCTGAATCAACTACAAATGCCACTTTTACATTGAATAAACGATGGAAGATTGCGATGAACTTGGGCTTCCTAAACGGAACTGAGGTGAAATCGTCGGATAATGTTTTATCATTTTATTGTAACATACTTTCAGAAATTCCCGTAATTGGTTGTATACCTCAAAGGTTGGCAGACCTTAATTTTTTGTATAGACACCACGATCAAATGTTTTGACAGTTATTTAATGGTTTTTGCACATTGTAATCTGCTATCACATTTTAATGTTTTTTTCTTCGCATTATCTTTTCAACTGACAAGTGCAATCAGTTCTTACATCTGGTTAAGTTTCTAACCAAATCTATTAATATGAACATTTAGCTTAAGTGATACAGACAATTATTTGACGTTCTTTATGCCAGCAGTGGGGTAGTGGTTAGGGTATGCGATATGTATCGAGTTCAAATATCAAATATTGGAGGACGCACAGGTCTACTCAGTCACTTAACATAATTGAGGACCTGCATTCCGTTGAAGAAGAGATAATAATGCGCCTGTCTTAGGTGCAGTGCTTGCCACATCGCCTCATATCTAGTTTAGTTTTAGTTTTATATGAATTATTTTGTAATGTGGCCACTACAGAATAGGTGACTTTTAAAAGTGGTTATTCACCACGCGTCAAATAGATAAGGTAAAGCATGTAAAATCAATAATAAGTTAACTAGAATAGATGACAAAAATCGGCAACAACAACTAATGACAAACAGAACAGTTACTACATGTTTTAGTTTCTGAGGAAGTCATCCGTGCTGTAGTACTCCTTGTCCATCAACATGCTCTTCGCCCTGGTCTTCAAGACCTTCGTAGGAAGGTCCTTTAGACTATCTGGCAGTTTGTTGTATAGTTTAGGGCCCCAATGGTTTATACTCCTATAGCACGTAAGCCGGTGGTACGGTGATCTTAGTTCGTTCTTGGCGCGGGTATTGTGCATATGGTGAGCTCCATTATTGTCGAAAGTGTTTTTGTTCTGGTGAACTTTTGCAATACATGAGAGGATGTATATGGACGGTAATGTCAGGATGTATTTATTTTTGAAGTGCGTTCTACATGTTTCCCTACTTTCCAGTCCACATAGATATCTGACAGCACGTTTCTGGAGTACTAAAATTATGTGTGCTTCAGTGGACGCACCACAGAGGACGACCCCATAGCAAAGAAGGGAGTGGAAATTTGCAAAGTATGATGCCCTAGCTGCCTCCTGTGTTGCAACTTGCTTAATCCGCCTGACGGTGAACAATGCAGTGGACAGTCTGCTAGCCAACCCAGCGAGAAATGGTACGCGACAGTTAATGCAGTGATGGCAGAGATTAGGGAAACCCTTGACTTCATGACCAAACTCCTATATGGTGTATAAAGCTTCAGCGGTATTTGACGATGTTTGAAGTACTGTCAAAAACTGCTTTTTGACTTTGTCCTATAATCATAAGTTGCATAATTTGATCGGTCACGTGGGTTACGAAAATTTCTAAAAGTTCTGTACTGTACAGATTATTGGTTACAACTGTACATCATTAGATCAACTTAGCTTATAAAATATGTATTTGTGATTGCGAATAAAGTTGAATAAGATAAAAATGTTCCATAACAATTCCAGCTAATAGTTTCTTGTCTTATTAATAAAGCTTGTAACATTATGGAATCTAGACTTGTGGTATAATAACCAATGGTCTTAAAATTATGGACTTTACTGATGCAGATATTCTTGAATGAGACACTGAGCAGAAGCGACGACATTTTCAAACTAAATCACGGAAGTTAGAATCACACAGAAGCTGCCGTCGCGAACACCTGGAAGCAGCGGCGTCTTAGTTAAAAAGTGACGGATTATATAACTCACTCCTGTATATAAAACGTCGCCATCGTTGCGACAGTTACGCGCTCCGGGCGAAACTTCTCATATTAAGCTGCAGTTGTAAATGCGTGCTCCGTAGTATTACAAGTAAAGTGCTCGAGATCTGTGCAGTAAAATGTTTACTGTCGCGTCGCCCGGCAATGAAATGTCCGCGAGCGGAAAATATTGTCTTACGACGTTAGTAAATTTCACGATATTCAATTTATAGACGACGAAAACGTGGAACGACGTCGATGTGAGTACAAATGTATTCGAGTCTCGGATAGAGTGTGACGGAGCAGCCGTTGGAAAATTTTATCTTTTCATGTTACTGCATCCTAGTTCATTTATGTGCCTGCATATTCACATATATTTTATCATTTCCTTTCGTACGTACACACAATTCCTCAAACAAGTTGGAAGTTTCAAGTACTTATTTTCAAACCACCGTGTACAAAAACTAAATGTTACTAAGAAAGTACTTAAGACGATATTTACACATTTTACACATTGTTACACTCACCGTGTAACCGAAAACAATCAATTCCTTTTCTAATATACTAAAATATTATTTTATTATGTTTCGTCACTATTTATTTAGGATAAGTTTAAGAATTGTTTTCCTGTAGATTTCAGTCAACATCTGCTGGGCATTCATAAAATTTTTATATGAAATAAGCAATAAACCGATTTACATTTATTATCGAAAATGCCGAGAGTACGAATACGTCACCACTTTAACAGCCTCTGGTAACAAACATCCTGGATCAGGTAGACAAACGAACACACTCTTTGTTCGGGCATCCAGAAGATCTGCATTTTAATTATTGGAATTTTAAATTACATTTAATCCCTCTCTTATTAAATAATTAACCCGTGATTCAACACAGTAAAGCTTTGTTTTCACATAATATTTTTAAATGAATGTTTGTCGGCCTCTAACTGGTTGAACCCTTGGCCAGTCCAGGTAATTTTGCAAGTCTTCTTTAGAGGAAAATTCTCAAAGCAATTTCAGTTCCCTTCTGGAGTTCGTTTCGGTTCATTCGCGAGACAACGGTCTTTGTCTGATCAGGGCCCGGCAGCGGTTTTTTCTCAACCCATCAGGACATTAATTCCTTTCCGTCCGCCCAGGACATCCAATGTTCGTCTCTGTCCGCCCGCGACAAGACAACATCTCGTCTTCGTCTGTCCAGACAAGACCCCGGAACTCACCTCTCCGTCCCTTCGATACAGAAGGAACCGTTCGTCTGGGTCCGATCACGACAAGGTGTTGCTGTTTTTTGTTACCAGTACCCTGTGATACGTGTTAAGTGTTACCGTTGCAATAAAACGGTTATATGTTACAGTGGAACAGATAACCGTTCTATTACAACGGGTGGTGTTCCAATATATCGGCCAGCCGTTCTGCCGTAACAGATCATGAAATCCAAGATGGCAGAAACGTGAATTTAGACCCATGTGTTAAATCTTATGGGATTTTGTGCCAGAACCCATATACCCTATATACTTCGCGCAAAAGTACCTTAGTAACCAGACATCCCTCGTAATGGATACAAATAACACCATCCTAAACAAGTTTATCGACATTTTACCTTAATTAAAGAACAAAATTCATTACCTTTATATATGCGGTTGAGATAAGGAACATAACACATATAATACATCCACCTTAATCACGTTAGTATACTTATTGCACTAACCTATTACTCTGTGTCTGCGCCATAAAACCAGGAAAATATCGCAATCGATAGTTCCTAATTAAATTGTGTTACTTAATAAAGAGCCCGCCCCCTTAAATATTGACACAGGTCGACGTCGTTCGCTCGTCCGCATTATTTTGACTTATATTTAGATCCCAATCACCACAGTGTACCACTAACATTGGCCCACCGAGCTGAGCGCGCAATACAAGCCGCATAAATGTTTAAGATAAATCAAATCGAAGGAGGAGCAAATATTTAGACGGGATAGCCTGAAATATCGATTCAATCGTGGGGTTTATGCAAGATGGGATGTGTTTACGCGCATTTCACGTGCAATAGTTTTAAAACATATATACAGAGTGAATTCTTACTAACTGCGGATACGCTCAATATGGTATAAAAGATACGGCTAGATGCTTCAGTTTGCGGATCTTTATTATTTCCATTTTCTCTTGTAATGTTGATTATCATGATCTTAAACCGCATCTTGCGGTGATTCCAAAATTCATTGTTACTGTATTAGGTTCATATGCCAGGGACGCTGTCGTTACCATCAAATTGTTTATCATCACTGTTAATTAAATACGCACAGGACTGCCACCTATACGATTGGTATTTGAATTTAATATTAGTTTTCATTAATATACGAAGCTCAATCGGTAAAGACGGTCTCTGTTTTGCAGGGAGTAAGAGTAATATGAGTCCACCCAGCGACAATTAATGGATATAAAAAATGTTACTAAATCAAAGAATACTTTATTGTTTTTGTATCTTGTAAATTAACATTAAAAATTACACATCGCACAACACCACACAACAGAAGGTTTTGGAGTAATTTCATACAATACATCGCGGGTCCACCAAACGAAGAATGAGGCGCCAGTGGAGTTAACCGAGCTCAAGTTGCCATCATAGAATCCCCAGAATCACATCGTTCTAGTACAGTTTGGAACCGCCGACATAGCAGTTACGTCGCGGTATAGTACACAAAAATAGGTTGCCGTGGTAATGATGACAGGGGTATTTGAGATGGTAACGGGAGCAACGAATAAGGATAAACAAATTGAAAATTCAGACAAATCAAAAAATAAAATCCGTGAGTGAAATTAAGAAAAAGCACATTAAGAAAACGAATGCAAAGGAAGAAGTGATTTGAAAAGTGTACTGAGGAAGATTTGGAGGAAGTAGAACGAGTGACGAGGGTGCAGGAAGTCAGATGTGGATGGTACACATTATACATACATACACAGGGTATTAATAATAATAATAATGTGCTTTATTCGCATCAAAAATTACAAAATTTTATGGACAAAGCTAACTAAAATTACAACAAACAAACAAGTAATACATAGTGTTGACACACTAAGTTGTCAAGTAGGAGAAATTTTTTTTTATTTTACCCTCCTCCGAACAAGTCGTTAACTGCGTAAAAGGGCTTCATTAGGAGGTATGATTTAACCTTCTTGCGGAAATTTACATATGTTGGTATCGATCTAAGCTGGAATGGGATATGGTTGTATAGTTTGATTTCGTTGTAGATGATTGAGGTTTTAGTCAACTCAATACTTGGTATTGAAAGATAAAGATCGTGATCAAGGCGTCTTGTAGTTATGGTGGTGTCGTTCAGGTAGATCAGAAAAATGTTTACGAACTAGTGGGACGGATTCAGGGATGAATAGCGCAGGAAGAGTTAGGATTTTATGGTTTAAGAAGTAAGGTTGAGAATGATCTCTGCTCCAAAGACGAAATATGTAGCGAATTGCCGTTTTTTGCATGTTAAAAATGGTAATTAATTAATTAATTATTAAATAAGGTATTTGATAAATCAATTCATTTATTAAAATTATATGTTCGTATTATTGTTATAGTAACATTGCTAAATTATATTTTCAAACACATCTTTAGGTTTTCCGATATTATTTAAATAGGTTTCAACTTTCTGATTAAGTCATTATAATTAAATTATCAAGCGTCAGATAATTGTCATTCAGAAGTTAACTTAAGTTTAAGTAAACTTAACATAAATTTTAAAAAATCCAAAATTTATTATTATAGAAATTCATTAGAATTTAATTTACCAATTTTGTAACATTGCAGTATATAACCACGTTTTAGTAAAATAAAAATTAATAAATCGAGATAAGAAATAAGAATAAGAAATTATCGATTATAAAAGTAATAGAGAAATAATATGGGCAAATGCAACACCTTACTCATCATCAATCACAAATATATGAAAGGGGCAGATGTGCTCTGTGCATTTCGCACTCTCTATATATTTGAATTTTTATAAGGTGCAAAGAAAATCAAATATTTCCTATCATTCCTGTAATTTTTTTTTAAATTGTCGTAAATCGAAGAAGTCTTCTAGTCATTGGGAAATAAGCTGTTCTTTGAGAACTTAAACATTAAAGAGGAATATGTAGCATGGGAAATTGTCTCATCGCAATCCCAAATCATCCCCCAACTACAATTACAATTAAAGTTATTATTTTTATAATAAAAGGTAAACAAATAAAATAGGGAGTAGAAAACATTAATCATGATAAAATTCTACCACAAAAAACAACTAAACCTTTTATAGAGCTTAAAGAATCCCCCTATATTACGAATATCCTGATTATTTCTTATACTATGAATTATAGCGCCTGCACATATAAACAATAAAGCCTTAAATAAAGCATGTCTCAAAAAAAGCCAACTTATACTCACCTAAAGCTAAAATAGCTATTATTAGGCCTAGCTGACTCAGAGTAGATAAAGCAATAAATTTTTTTCCAGCCATAAATATTGTTATTGTACCAATAAATAATAAAACCCTTATTAATCCTGAAAATAATCTAAAATTAAATCGAATCAACAAATAAACCGCTGCTATAACCAAGGTTGAAGAATGAACCAAAGAAGAAACAGGAGTAGGGTCCGCCATAGCAACCGGTAACCAAGATGAAAAAGGAATTTGAGCTCTTTTAGTTATAGCTGCTAAAACAATCAAACCAGAAATAACTACTATTTCATAACTCTCCCTCGCATCCTTTTCATAACTCTCAGACATCTGGATCCTGGAAACACAATTGGAATCTAGTCTGTAATAGAGTCTAACTATGGTCCTCCAGCGCAGACTATAACGTATAGCGACTACACAAATGAAATGCTCCATTTGAAGATCTACATTTTGCTACTGATTAGGCATCAATACGGTTGAACCATTTCAACAAGCAGTTCTGATCGTGACTAACCATCTCAAAAATGGAGTCAATTTGCTTAACAGATATTGAACCTTTCATATCATTGAAAATACTCAAAACTTATTTCGGGTCAACCGGTTCAAATATCTCAACATCCCCTGTTCATTGCGCAATGAATTTGCATATCTCCGTCAGGCGTTTGTGCCATTTTACTCGTTTGCCCGAATTTACCCGCACAGAAAACCACCGGGACCGCGCTTTCGTTAAAGCTCTCTCGCAGGTAGCCGAGCGCTAATTTCATCAGACACGAATGAATTACAAAATTTCAGTCGGCAGGTTCCTTCGGACTGGCGTCAGCGCTTGTCACGACTTTGTTGAAAGTTCTCCTTATTCTGTACGGAGCACGATACGACGGGCGAGCGCGCGACATTTCTGGCCACACTTTTAGAAGCCGTCATCGCGTCGACGCGATGTCCTAATAGAGCGAATATTTTCTGAGGTTGCCGAGACGACCGTATTAATTTATTTCTAAGTGAGAAATTTCGCTCAACACGACACGAAATGAAGTCGTTAATTTGGTTTGGTGGAAATGAATTAAGGTCGCAGTGCTCTCTCGTTTATTTTTAATGGGAATAAGTTTAGGGGTCGGCAGTTTTTAATATGGAAATCCGTTTGAAGAGTACAAAAGTTAGTTAAGCAAGTTTTCAGGTATATCGTCACGAAACACTAATTTCTTCTTGCCATTTATAGGAATAGTATTCGTACATTTGTAAGCATACTAAAAAGATGCTTCTTAGTTGATAATTTAACAGTGAAAATAGTAAAGTGCATAAAAAGTTTATAAAGTTATTTCTTCCATTCCATTACTTATTATTTGTTAGCATTGCGGAATGGATCCGCATGAAGAGGAAATACAGAGGCTACGGAAACTATGAAGAAATTTGCATGGACAATTACATAGAAGAGTCTGACGATGATTCGATCGCTGATCCACATTTTGTAAGAGTCAGTGGTCATGCTACAGACACCGACCAAGAAAGTCCAAATGAAGATGTGGAAATTGTAAATGAAGATGAAGGCGAAGAAGATAAAAACGAGGAACTCGTGATTAGTGACAGGTGCTCGTATTTCTTTAGTAAAGGCGGAACTAAATAGAGGAAAGTTGTCCCACCCCGAAATATTAGAACTCGGAACGAAAACAGTGTCTCATTTTCCAGGGGTCATTGGTGAAGCGCGCTATGCCTTAACTCCCATTCAATTCTGGATGCACATGGTTGAAAACTGTATAGATATTATAGTCGAAAACACGAATTTGTATATCTGTTAGGTATCAAGATAAGACTGAGTGTAGACCAAGACTTCTTATAACAGCACAAAAAGTGGAGTGGATGTTGTTGATAAAATGATCACATCATATAATATTGCTAGAAATACGAAGCGTTGGCCAATGGTGATTTTCTATAACCTCCTCAATGTCGCAGCAATCAACGCATTTGTTATCTACAGAAGCAACAGCGCAGATGAAGAATTTGCCAAGGCGCGTAGACTGTTTCAAAAAAAAATTGGGTAGGTATGGAATTAGTGCACGAAGATATGCGAACACTTGACAAACACTTGACAAAAAGTGTGCGCACTTCGACGTTGAGACTTTCAGGCTTTGAAGAGGAAGTTGTAAAAGAGGGAATTGAAAGTATTGCAAAATTCCAAAGAGTCGTTTTTGTTGCAAAATTTGTAAATCTTGGTTGTGCATGGAGCACATAATTGCATGCTGCAAAAATTGTTTGGGGAAGATGGAGACCAAAGTTTCACCCCCTCCAACTTGTGCACAGAATTTAATTTTTTAGTTCTTTTATTTTTTATGACAATTTATATATTTTTGAATAAATATTCCTATAAAGCAATTTAATTTTTTTTATTTAGACGTTATTCTCAAATTTTCAAAAATATGTGGTGAATTTGAAAGCATTTTTCAGATATAACTCACACAAGAAAAATTTCTGTGGAATTGACTCCGCATTAGACATTCCATAGAAAGAGGATTGTAGAAAATATATTTATGCGAAATTAGCACTAACAAGCATTCTGGTACCCTTCAGAGGTTATTTTATTTTGGTCTTCACAGACCACACCCGCTCGAAAGTATTTCAGAAAAGGTACCCGACAAACGGAGGGTTAAAGATCTAAAACCAAAATAAATTATCCATCGGTAATGATCTTATAATCGCTCAAAGCGATATCTGTCACAATGTTGACACTAATTGTATTGTAAAGTGCACCACTTTGGGCGACTCCCACGCTTAAAGCGCTTTGATAAATTGACTTATACATTGCTAGGTATTGTGAAGAATGGTCAACTGATATCACTAATAGTCAACAATGGGATCCCAAGTGCTTTCGAAGCATACATATGTACGGAATGGATTAAATCAATTTGTTCTGTTCTTACTATGACCTATTGCATAGGAATTCTACATAGAAAATGTTCGTTTCAAAATATAGTTTATACTATAGTTGAGAAATATTAACAGCGAATAATGAAGAGCGAGCAAATCCAGCATATGTATACGTGTGAGCCGATAACTACTGTCGTGTGTATATTACGTGATTTGCATACCAACTTATTACAAAAGCGACCGCTCTCTCCTGTAATAACCCACACACACGATCGTAATTTGCATAATATAAGTGGAATCGAGCATTTCCAACAAATACAACCAACTGAAATACGTATATGCAATCAGGCTACGCTAGTATTGTCGGACGCAATTGGCCAACATGCACAAAGATTATTTATTTTCAAACAACCATTTAATCAATTGATCATCGTTCTTTTAGTAATAATGGTAACAATAATAGCAGAACGTTACATATCCAAGAGTTATAAAACCAATTACACAATGAAATACAAAAATAATATACATAATAATTGAATATGAGTTGTACCTATGTAAAAAATAAAAATTAATAATTGTATAGTTAAAAATAGAAAAAAAATAACCAAAAACACAGAGAGGTACTAAGTTATAAAGTAATAACAACCAACCTAACATTAAGTACTCTCAGTCCTCGGACGGCATTTTCTACGCCTTTCTGAACAACATAAGTAAAACACACTTCTTTGGGCACACCGTTGCAAAAACTGGACAAATGAACAATGGAGAAAGGTACTAACAACCAGGAAAGGATCGAGAGAGCGTTTGCACGGATGAATCCAAATTCGTAAATTACAATAGTGAAGGTCGTACATTTGTTCGTCGTCATAAGTAACAATGTTGGATCAGTGGTTTGTAAAGAGGATTAAGCATGGTGGTGATGGTTTAATGGTGTTTTGACGGTAATCGCACAGGGTACAGAAAAAAACATTACGAAAGGACTCTATGATCAAATTCTGCAAGAGCATGAAATTCCAATAGAACTATATTTAATCAGTGTGTTTTTCGTTTACCACGAAGGTAAAGACTTCAAACACAGCTAAAATAGTTTAAAAAATGTGATCAACAAACTGAAGCCGATTTTTCCATCTCTAATGACATAGCCAGCTCAAAATCCGGACTCTAAAAACCCCATGTGTTATGGGATCATTTGGTCGCGATGGGCATAGAGCCCTCCTTACCAGGGCAACCCTTGGACAGCATTGGGATATGTTTGGAACAGCACGGATAAAGATAATCTTGACAGATTAACACAACGTATGCCAGGAATGTGCGAAGCTACGAGGGTTGTCCAGGTTACTAAGATACGTTTACACGACACACCGCCTACGTCGCTCCGATCAGGCTGAAACTTGCACGCATTTTAGGTGTGCATATATACTGCATAGGTGGTTATTGTCATTGCCTTACGTTGAGGACAACGTGTGCAGTGACAGCCGCACAATGTCAGTTCTTCTCAGTTTTTTACATGAGAATAATAAAACTCCTAGTGAAATTCTTAAAAAAATACTTACGGTGAAGGCGGTATGAGTGGAAAACAAATTAATGTTTGGTGTAAACAGTTCAAAAGTGAACGCACAACTCTGAACCATGATCCCGAAGGTGTGCGAAAAAACCATCAACAACAAAAATGAGTCTAGAGCTAGCTCCTTCTGATTTTCATTTGTTTGGGCCGTTGAAAGCCCATTTGTCGGGTAAAAGGTTTGAAGACGACGACGAAGTTCAAGAGGAAGTACGGCAGTATTTTACAAATTTGGATCGCACCTTTTACGAAGTGCGCATTTTAAAATGCGCACAAAACAGATGTATCCCAGATAATAAATAATAAGAGAGATATAATAAACATCAGAAATGCCGAAGCCAGTTGGCCGTCGTAGGTGCCGTTGCAGCACATGTTTTTATTCCTGGAGTCGCCGTACGGGCGACGGCAATTGGTGCTTTTACTGGCATTGTGATTCCCGGCGGTAGTCTATACACAGATGATGTAATTTTTTAACGGTTATAAAGAGGGAGGTGTATATCGTTTCTTTCTTAAACGTGCATGTGAGATCTTTCGTTCATTCGGGAACTGGTTGAGAATGGGAGCCGACGTGCTCTTGAAACATATGTCCCGAATTTTATTAAATTACTTTTTGTGCGGTGTGGTTTTTCCCGATACTGTGTATTAGAAATAAATTTGTGTGTATCTGAACTCGCCAATTTATTTTGTGATAAGATTAAACATTTTGTTTGGTACGATTAAACGTATGGACGGTAGTGTAAGTTGAAAATTCAATTTATACATTAACCTATGCACAACGTATGAAAACAATGCGCCGCCCGGTCTAAATTAAATACACACATACCCGCTCCCTGGTGGAAAATTAATTAACACCGGTTTATTATAATGCCTTCAATTTTAATCGAACATGAAAATTTCATTTACCTACGCGTATTTGTACAAACATATACGATAATTAGTAATATTATACTGAGTTAATATATGCTGAAAGGGTTCTATCAGGTACATTAAAATAACTCATAGGTATTCTATAGTTTTCGGAGCATTATTAAACTCGGTTTATGCAGCCTTTCCCAAGTTGAGTGGCCTATTAAAATATTTTAGGGAAGGATTTTGAGATATCTTCAAACTCATGTAAAAAATCATCTTGCCTGCCTTTCAAATAAAATTGTTTTTACGACACTCTTGAATTTCAAGATTCATGTTGGTTATCATTTAAGATTATACCTACCTTTTTAGGCTTTTAAATCACAGTCTAAATATCCCTGAAAATTTTTCAGTCTGGTCGCGATATGTATCGAATCTCATTATGTTTAACTGTCCAAAACTCAATTTTCTTAAATAGAACAATGTAAATTTTTACATCACGACGCACAGAATCAAATTCTGCAGCGATTAGTATTTCCCTATACTTCTTTCTTTTCGTTTTCCTGGCATAATGGCATATTTTGCTAGAATTAACCCAATTATTCGCAATAAGCTTCAACCAAACAAAGAATTTATTGAGTTGGCACAAAAAAATTTACAAAATAAGGAAAAATGTAGGAAATAAGGAGAAAAATAAACTTAAGTCACTTTTAATGAACGTCTTCAAAAAAATAAGCATGCCTTGAAAAACACTTTTTGACGACTTTGAGAACTTACAATTTAATTACCTAGTAAAAAAATTTCTTTTATAATTGTTTATTAATATTAGTAGTGGTTTTTACGTGACAAAATGCAAATAAATAATTTTATTTATTCTCATGATTAAATGAAACAAGATTAAATCCGATATTTATTCTTAATCAATAAATAATAGGAAGGATCTGGAAAATCGAGTTAGAAACATATTTCGAAATTTAAATCCTCTTGAAATAAGACCGGCAACTACATACAGTGTTCTACCGTGGGTTAGAAGTTGTCTTGGAATGAATTGCAAACAATTTGAACAACATTTATAGTATTTAGAGCATTAGTAATTAGAACTAGAAAACCGGACCGTTTTACCAAAACGGTAAATACTTGAATTGGTTATCAACATTCCAAACCAACCCAAAGTATACACCTTAAAAAAGACTTTCTTAAATGTATCGCGAATGTATCAAAAAAAAATTATTAAGCACACTTGCACCGTTCGTTACAAAGGTATTTAGACAAATCCTCGAGTAATTTTTGGTTGGATCTGTAACTATACACTTACACTTGTATATACTGCCTAGTCGTTTAGTCATCCGCCCAAAAATCCGCGCAATCTCGGAAAAATATCGCCCGCTCCGTAATCGGCACCTACTCCGAGGAGATGTTATCGCAAATTTTATCGATTTTGCCCCCCAGTTTATGGGTAGCCTTTTAGTATATATTAATATAGAGTTGCCACTTCTTTATTATTGCCGGCTTGTACTCCATCCAGATTTTTGTACACTTTTCCTAGTTTTGTACATTTTTTTTGGGTTAAATAAATAAATAATTTGTTTGCTTGAAGCTTATTGCGAAAAATTTGGGTTAATTCTAGCGAAATATGCCATTAAAACACACAATTATGAATAATGGGAAAACGAAAAGAAATAGGTATAAGGAAACCTAATACTAATCGCTGCAGAATTTGATTCTGTGCATCATGATGTAAAAATATACAGAGTGTTCCATTTAAGAAAACTGAGTTTTGGACAGTTAAACATAATGAGATTCGACACCATATCGTGACCAGAGTGTAAAATTTTCAGGGATATTTAGGCCATGATTTCAAAGCCTAAGGTTATACCTTCAAATGCTAAGCAAACTTGAATCTTAAAATTTAAGAGTGTCGTAATAGCATTTTTTTTAATGAAAGGTAGGCAAAACGATTTTTTACATAAGTTCGGAGATATCTCAAAATCGGTATAGGGAAACCTCAACATTTTGTATTTAGAATAACGTTTAGAATCAGAATTTAGAATAACAATTATAACATTCCATTTAAAATAAGAAAGTTCATGGCAACTGGAAGTGTTGCAAAAGTAAAAATAATTTACTCTGAAAGAACACTGGGGCCTTTGGTAGTGTACTTATTTTCAGAATTTTTGTACATTTCCATCCCCAAAATATTTGAATAGGCCACTCAACTTGGGAGACCCTGTATGTACGGTCATAAAATAAACGCTTTGTTGTTTGTTTACCCAAAAATTACTTTCTTGGCGAAATAATCACCGACGAAATCAAATAGAAAGAAATAAAATTGTAGATATTGCCTACAGAACAAATAATTCTTTAAATAACCTTTTAGGTAATGCCAAGGATAAAATTGAGGTACACCAGAATCAGAAATTTACGAAATAGATTGTAAAGAATGTAATGTGATATATATTAGGCAAACAAGGCGACCAATTTTAACACGTTTCAAAGAGCACATCGCTCATTTTATAGTAGATCTGAAAAGTCTTGTTTTGCCCAGTATATAATCGAATAATTTCGCAGAAATATATACCAATTCAAATTACATTCGCAAAATAAAAGCGGAAAAATACAAACAAAACGCATAAAAATATACATCAACTCGCACCTACGTACATACACCCTTACATCCCTCTTAACAGCCAAATGGAATCGCATTGGAGAAGTGGCGCTGGCATGCCTAACATTTCCCACCCTCCTTTTCTCAAACCCAACAACAGCTTGAAAAATATTTACTCCACGGCCGGGGGAGCGACTAACAAATTGTTCCTGAATGTTAGGAGAACAGAAAATAAATAATAAAATAAAGAAAACTTATGGCTACCCGTTATTGCAACGAT
This sequence comes from Osmoderma eremita, assembly GCA_031763485.1. Lineage (NCBI taxonomy): Eukaryota > Metazoa > Arthropoda > Insecta > Coleoptera > Scarabaeidae > Osmoderma > Osmoderma eremita. The sequence goes on from JARFOC010033080.1 coordinate 20,526, forward strand.
CTTTACGAATTGCAAAACGTTTCCCTTTATGAGGCAATGATATTCGAGCATTATTCGTCAAAGGTTTGTTTTGTCTCCTCCAAACGCGTTGGAGAAATGAACCCTTCGGCTTATATGTTACCCCTCGCTTTTCTTGGTTTGCTTTCGTTTCTTAATGATTGCATTAACGTGTGAACTGTAAATTAGGGAAAAATAGGGATACATGTACATATTTGGTATAAACATAAATGCTAGATATTATTTCGTTATTCGGCACTTGGTTGACAATGGGAAGCCATGTGCTCTAGAAACATATGTACCCAATTTATTAAATCAATGTATGGTGTGTGGAATTCCCGATATTGTGTATTAGTGATACTGGACCACAGTCCTTTCAATTCTTTATTTGTGTTTAAACATAAATCAAACATAAAACATAAATGACGTTATAAATTCTCTATATTTACTACCATCATCCCATAGGATAATCCTGAACCAAAGAAATCTTACTTACCTAGCACACACACAACTTACCTAAAATCTATAAATAGTTTTAAAAGTTTTAGTAAACAAGTTAATAGTGATCTATTAAATTAAAAAATTGTTATTCACATGATTAATATTGAACAGCAAGTTCAATAAGCAATTTCGATTACTGGAAGATTTAAAACGTATCCTCACATTTGTCCTGTAACATGACTGTAACAAAGCATAAGAACAAGTATTGACATGCAATAACTGTTTTAAAGAACAATTGAATATGTCACAGCTCCCAGTAATCCTATTATAGGCGAACGAAGCATGAGATTGGTCCGAGCAGCATCATGTAAAAGGTCGATACGGCGCGAGCAGTTGTCCGGAATACATGGAAAGGCAGCATACCCAGTAGATAGACATGATTCTCTCTATACCACAGGCACTTCAAAACCTTCTTTGTACATCTTCAATAGACTTCTTGTACATATCATAGAAAGAATGCCAAATAATTGCGGCATATTCCAGCTTGGAGCGGACCAACGAGAAAAACAGCAGCTTCAGAGCAAAAAGATTTTAACATTTTAACATCATCCGCAAACATCAAGATGTTACAATCAATGATCGTTGATAAACAATAGAAACAACAAAGGGCCCAAATTGGACCCTTGCGGAACACGTGTTATATTACTAGAATTTTCGTCAATTGAAATAATTTGTTCTCTAACTAAGTTTGCAATGATCAAAGAAAAATATTTTAACACATTCTCAAAAGCCTAGCTCGTTTAATATTGAATAAAACAATACGTAGAAGCGGTAACAGAACCTAACGGCCGACAGGAATGCCGAATATTTTACGCAAAAGTTATAAACTTACCGAAACCGCCCCGACTGTGGATTGTGGATACGAACTCGCTCTGAAAACTGACGTAAACGTAATTCTACTCCGCATAGGTTTTTTTTTTACGGCGGTGAACCGGTGGACCGGCGTGTCATGAGCCGACCGCTTTGTTACGGACATAAAGCGTACATGAAAATGAGCGCTAATTTCGCGGTAGTACGGCGAATACCAAATTAAGACTGCCGAGTGTGTAATTTTTAAGTGAAAATTGCCGCATAGCCGGGACCTCTTTTATCCGGTTTTAAAAACGACGCCACCGCGGTACGTACTCCGGACGTATTTGCATATGTTTGAGATCCGGTCTAGATAATGTAGTACCAACCTACTACAACTCCACATCCACATGTTCCACAGCGGCGGCACGAAAAGGGGATTATACGAAAGCACAGCTTGCGTGTTTTCTCTCTCTCCCTCTCTCTGTCTCTTTCTCGCACGGCGATCTATCGCGTTCAAAAGAAAGGAATGAAGCCGACTGTCACGCATTGTCGAGCACGCTTAATTCAGGGCTTTTCTATTATTAAAAGGAATTATTTCAATTTCCTGCATTTGTCGTAATTACAAAACGTTAGTGAAAACAATAATTTGAAGAAAGAGGTTCTTTCCCTACTAACGTAAAACTTCTAAGCATTTGCTGAATACACTAAGGCGGAGCGTGTATGCCGCCCTTACTTGGTTAAATTTAATTAACCAGAATTCAAATAAAAAGCGTTAGTGGGTGCATCCCTATTGGAGAAAGAATGTCTGTGAGCACGGGGCATATGTTTTTAAGTAATTGTCCCAAGATCCAGAAATCAATTAGATTAATTTTTTATGTAACTTACTGTATCCTTGGAGAAATATACTGCTCAATTTTTACAGCCCATATTTTAACAATAGTTTTAAGTTTCCGTTCACGTGTTATTAATTACTGAAATTCTTATGCACTTACCTGACTCCGAACCTTCCTTGGCAATGCTTCCCAAGCCCGATCTTGAGTATTTCTGTTACTATATTCTGCACAAATATAATCACACAAATCTTTGATTTTCTATTAATGAAACAAATAAATCTAAATTTAAAGTTACTACTGTGGCTGTAAGACCGAGGCTCACGTATGCTGCCCCAATTTGGGGTCACGCTGCTAACACCCACCTAAAGAAAATTCAAAGGGAACAGAACAGATTCCTGAGAATAATTATTAACGCTCCCTGGTATGTCAGGAATTTGAACCCAAAAATCCCCTCAATTTTATCATATATTAAAGAACTTGCCCGGAAATATTTTGCCAAAGTCCAGGACCATGAAAACCCAACAATCGCCACATTGGTTATTCAAGACAGCGAAGGCAAACATCAAAGACCTCTTTACATTCTATCCGAGGAATCGGGAAACTAAATTCATTTTCCAGTAACCATTGATTAACGCTACAAGTATTCGACAGAATTAGAGCCAATTTCAACATGGGAAGAGTACAGAACTAGGTTCAACTCTGTTTGTCATGAAGTCAAGAAGAAGAATAAAATATTGAAATCTGGGTCGTCCTTCATATTATTTCTTGAACAAACACAAAAATGACACTGACAGAAATAAAGTATGAGCTAATTTTGTAAACGTCATATCAGTTTGGTGAGAGGTCCGTCTAAGGAACTTCTAGAGACTTGGAATTGGAGAGGATTGACAGTAAATGAACAAGTCTGGAGACGCGATGGATGGACGATAGGACCCGAACCCGATGTGGGTCATTATATGCACAACCTCTAAAACTTCATCCATTAAATTGCACCACCAACAACTTTTATCACTGCAGTTCAAATTAGCTTATCACACAGTTACGCAGTCTCGTGTCTATCCCTTTGTTCTTATAGTACCAAAATCTTTACTTTGAACCAGGGCAAAAAATGAATCGTTTTTTTCAGGAGAGAAGCAATCGTGTTGGAGAGCCATACTTTAAAAATTCAAGCATGCACAGGTTATTTATTTGAAAAATAGAATACTGTGAAGAATATATTTTCACTACACACCTTGTGAAAGGTGTTTTATTTGCTTTTCACGGAGAAAATTAAGAAATGACGTTTTTAATTTACCGTTTAAAGAGGTTATAACCGAACTGTTTTCCGTAATATTTACGATGAGGACGTAACTGTCGGCGATAAAAATTTTATTACCGCTTTAAAGCCAATATTAACTCAAGCTATGAGGGGAACTTATCCCTTTGTACCCTCCTACTTTCCTAGCACTTGAGTGTAATAAAACTTCGAGCGGTATGTACCGTGTAAATATTGCTTAATAACAATAATAGCCGCGGTAAATACTTAATCAATCCATTTCAATACATGAGCACCGAAAAAAGAAAAGGTTGTCTTGAATGTTGGAAGCGTTAGTAATGTTTACACGAAATACACACCTGATATGCGTAAGCAAGATATTAAAATATGTTGCTATATATGTATATAATATATAGGGCGGAAGCGATTAAACTGGTAATATATAGAACGAAAACGATGCAGCGAGCTAAGAAACATTCTAAATTTGTAAGTAAACAAATAAATACTAATAAATTTAAAAATAAAACATAATATAAGGTGTAATAATTTTATTTTTTGAATTAAGCTCGAACCGTATTTTGTATTGTTTCAATGCTTGGAATATTGCTTTAGAAATTTAACTGCAAATAAATCATAAGTAACTGTTGTAAATTGTCAGCATCTTCAACGTTAATTAATCCTTTTACTGCTCAAGACGAGTATAATCGCAACCGACTTCAGTATATCTCGTCAGCTACGATCTGGCGCAGTGAAAGAGTACGTGCTCTCTGACAAACCTGACTAACAAGTACATCTATTATTTTTTATACATATAAATAAGCTACCTGTAAATCTGGTATGCTTATATGCTGATGGCACGTTCTTGCTCGCGTGTGCGCCACATCAATCAAAAGTATATAAGAAATCAAAAAATGCGACGGAAGCGGTGCGTGTTTGGTTTGCTGCAAACAGACTAAAAATCAACAAGGATAAAATTCAACATCTAACGTTGACCACTAAGAACACAGGTTTGCAATTGGAAGTCAATTTTCTTGGATTGACCTTGAATTCAAAACCAAAATGGGCCCCACATATCGAAATCTTGTGCTCCCATCTGCCGTCGGCACTGGATATAATAGAAGATTAAGGATAGTCACGACACACCAGGAGTCAAGAATCGCATACTTTGCCAACTTCCACTCCTTACTACGTCGTGGAGTGGCCTTCCGGGAAAGGTCAAGCGCAGAGTTTTCGTTCTTCAGAAAAGAGCAATAAGGTCTCTCTGCAACCAGAAATATAACGAAACCTGCTGAAATCATTTCAAAAGGAAAGGTATACTTACCTATATACCTACCTATATGCATACTGCAAGTTATTACCTTCATCCTCACCAAAAAACAAGTTCATAAATTACCGACAAAACCACAACTACAACACACGCAACCGTGAGAATTTCAGAAGTCCACTTCACAGGTTGACAAGTACCGAAAATTCAATTGACTGCCAACACAAATTAAAACCATACCAACCTTACAATTTAAAAGAAAAATCAAAGTAGTGCTGACGAAGATGGGACGTCACTCTTAACGAATTTATGGTTTCTCCAGGTATTGGATGCCCACAAACAATTTTTTTCTTTCTGTTTCTTTTAAGGTGTCTATAACCCTTGTTGAGCGGTGTATGTTTGTTTATTGTATTTAACTTATGTATTTATTTACCTACATTTGTAAAATTGACAATATTTTGTAATATATTGATTATTAATATTTATTTATCCTACATAAGCCCTTTTTTATTTTGTACTTTACTTCCTTTAATATGTCGCCAAGCAAGACATTGAAAAGCTTTGGACTTAACACATCCCTTACCTCACTCCTTAACTCATTATATATTATTATATATTAAAATGTGAGTTCAATAAATGTGTATTTACAGGTAACACATCCATAGGGTTTTCATTTAAGATACATTGTGGAGACTTCTTGGATGAGTTTTCTGTATTTACAAAAAAATCTTTTTTCTTCTTCATTTCTAGATTTCGATGAAACAACAAACATCATTCAAATTTCAATTTCTTCCCATAAAGGACATATTCAATTATATATAATTTGATAGTCCAAACAATTTAGTTTTTGGTTAACCGTCTTTGGTATAATACCATTTAGTTATTAGCTAACTTATGCCAGCTCCAACGATGTTAGGTGATAATTTCGTAAAAGATTCACGCGGAACGACACTTCACAAGTGGTATTAATATTTATGAGCGCGAATGGACGGCGAAAGAAGGGAAAAGAAAAATCCCCAACCGCCCTCGACAACGAATCTTCCCCACGAGTAGCATCCCAAAGATCTCCTCGACAACTCTGAACCTCTTCAGCGCAAATCACTCGAGCCGATGGTATAAAAATGTTAATTCTTTTGTGTGTGTTGATGTGTTCCAGGAGCATCCATTCCAATAAAACATTTGTCTCTGAGAAGTCTACTGCCAGACACAGAGCACTTCATGACCTACGAGGGCTCCACCACGCATCCCGGTTGCTGGGAGACCACCGTCTGGATCATCCTTAACAAGCCTATTTATATAACGAATCACGAGGTAAGAAACAGTAGAGAAAAAACTGGAGATCGCGGTGAGCTCTGCTACAGTAAATTTACTTAACTTACGTAGATTGTATGTAATGAACATACACCGAGATTTAATAGAAAATCCTTTAGTGCCAGTCTCTCTTTTCTTCTCTTTCCGTTGTAATTCTTTCCTTCTTGTGTCCGCCTGGGGACGTTTGTAACGTTTGAAATATACAACCCGCTTAAGTTGCGAGATATTACTTACGCAGCGGTAAATATGTAAGGGAACGAGAGGGTGCAATGAAGGACGAGTTCTCTTTTAAGGGAATTCGGCTTGAATGGGATATTCGTAATAAATTTTATACTCTCCTCGCGTAATGCTTCTACTTACATTTGACGTACGTATACGATGCACAAGAATGTTGTATATTTCATGTAAGTATCGCTTGCAATTTAATAACTCCCATTCGATTCGATGATAGCATGAACAAGGGTATTTATGTAAAAATAGGAATACGGCATTTATTCTGATCGATGTTTTATTCAGTGCAAATTTACAGTGAATGGACAAATAATAGAGCTATGCTGAATACCTGTCGTTACTATTATAGGGATACAGTGGGATGAAAAATAAAATCCAACCGGCATTAGTGAGAAAAAACTTCTGTTCAGATAAGGTGTTATGAAGCAATATTGGAGCAAATAGTGGTCATCACTATATTCACTATAAGCACCATGGTTAAATATATCCATAACTCATTCCATATTTGCAAAGGCTCTCGAAACTCACTTTCAACAAGATCAAAGCATGCGTTAGCATAATTAATAGCATGATTAATATTTATTAATTTCCAAAGTCCCGTTGTGAGTCTATTATCGTTAAGAATCTTTACGAAGCAGTGAAATTTTCGATCAACAATGCCAGTGACAAATACAAGTTTGTCATCATTTATGTGTAGAAAATATGTAGAGGAAGTAAAAGCTTATCTGATGTCTCTCAAATGTTCCAAAAGTTTATCCACCCAGAATGAATGAATGAAACTATTGTATTGTATTGTAGTAGCAACACATCCGCGTGGGAAGAAGAAAAGAGTACTAGGAAGCAAAGTTAAAATCGCTTGAAACATTATCTTTGGAAGACAATTTGATGTGTCAGTTACATAATAGGCTTAAGTCAACACCGACAGCGATGCCTTCTAGAGTACTCCGAGTAGAATTGCACACACCACATATTCATTCAATAACTTCTGTACATGTGCTTCGAGAGCATGTGGGTTCCCATTGTCGTGCTCCCAAAACATATGTTCTGAATCTGCTTAATCATAATAACCTGAAGATACTTAAAACGCCTACAACTACCATATTGAGGATGTATCACCCTCTCAGTTGCTATTCTGTTATTAAGCACTTTGACGTTTATCTTAATCCATACTTCAGCTTCTACTACCACATACATACTTGTACTTGACTTTTGGTGCAGGGAATTCAGATAATCCTGAAACACGAGACTTGGGGGTAGAAGCCTCTTGAGTTTATCGCATCCTGCTCAGACGTTCTAACTTCCACCATACAAGCCGCTCTAGATAGACATCCATTGCCTCATCAAAAGCTAAATATTTTAAACAAATATAATTAAGGTGTTCCAACACATTGCGTTAATATTAAGCACTAATAGGAAGTAAGAATGCAGCATTCTTCGTTGTGGTTCTGATCATGAATAAAATCTAACCATCTACACCAGGGGTTCCCAAAGTTTTTCTTAGGCGGGCCAATTTAATATTACCGAATTTTTTGGCGGGCCAAAAAAAACGGAAT
>JARFOC010033100.1:180-28232 GCA_031763485.1 Osmoderma eremita
GAACACAAATATTTAAAATTGAGCGACAATATAGGAAATTTGAAGTGGAATCGAGGAATGTTGGAGCGACAATTCAGGAAATTTGAAGTGCAATCGAGGAATTTTGGAGGAGCGTAGAGACCGAATGACCGATGTGCACAGTTGAAATAAGTGAACACAAATATTTAAAATTGAGCGACAATATAGGAAATTTGAAGTGGAATCGAGGAATGTTGGAGCGACAATTCAGAAAATTTGAAGTGCAATCGAGGAATTTTGGAGGAGCGTAGAGACCGAACCAGAGGATGTGCACGGTTGAAATTTTCAGCGTGTGCTGAGCATATATGGCTAACTATGCCTGCAAAGTTTCACGCGATTCTACTGTCCACAAGTGTCGCAAAAATATTTAAAGTTGACGCCCGTTAACGACGAACAAAATACATTGTCGCCGAAGTCAGAATTAGCAAACAAACCTTCAATACAACTACAAAAAAAACAAGCGTGGACACATCAAAAGCTGCATGTGATTGGCTAAAATTCGTAAAAATTTTTAAAAATAGAAGAGAAATACGAAAAATAAAATTATGCAAAAAAAATTCTTACAAAACACAGTTAAAGGAATGTAGATGGCTAGATATATATTGATTGACGGTTAATTACTTAGCAGCTCTTCTTAATATTGGTATTTTCCCAATTACATACACCTTAATATTGAGAGTATGGAAAGAGGGGGAGATGCCAGAAACACAGAGCGCAGGTGTTATACGCCCCATCTTTAGAAAATGAGACAAGAGACATTAGAGAATTATAGAGAAATTGCTTTACTAGATCAAGATATTTGTGAGAATTATTATAGATTAAAGAGATACGAAAATATTACGCCAAATATTGGGATTTTCTGCAATTCGACGACTTGATATTTGCGAATTATTTCGCACCTCTAGTAGCACATCCAACTGTGTGTTTACATTGACTCTAGGACGTGCTCTGCCTCCACCTCCACGAACATGCCTACTTGATTAAAATTTCGTCAAAATTTTGCCGATATATGACTGCGTTATTGGATTGTCGTCTGGAAATTTTCTTTCATTAAAGTAAATGTTGCCATTTATATTATCCGACTATTAAAGAGATGTTAAAATATATTTTTAAGTATAATAGGGACAATTTCTTTTTATTAATTACAAATTTTAAATTTCGGCCAGTTATTTTGGTTGTTCCCGCAGTCGCCTAGTTATATCAAGTGAATGTATAGAAAGAACCAACCCTGAGGCATTTTGATTTAGGTTTTGACACACCACAACACATGATTTTCTTTCATTGTTTACCGCATATTTAATACTTGTAACTTGAACATATTCTCTTCGTAGTCGGAATGTTCAAATTAAATAAGACGACTTCTATATGGTTTTCTAATTTTGATATTTTTTATACTCCTTTATGATATACCAACCACATATTGAAATTACAAACTTCAGGAAATAATATTGCGGATGTAAAATCCGTGTCCAAAATTTCACTTTCAAGGAATTTATAAATATGTAGACGAATATTCGAAACTATATGTCTATTATGATAGACGAAACTCTTGCGTGTTTAAATTATAAAATAAGATTTCGTATATGGAGACGTATGAATATAATATTAATGTCGGATTTTAGTCAGATCATTACATCATCAATGCATAAGTCACCTTTTGCTTTGAAGATTTTGTTTAGCCCACCTGCCATTTACATAACGCTACACTAACATGCTTATATTATTAGGTGCCGTCTACATTTAAAAAGTTATTATGTAACATAGTTTTAGGCAGATACCCGTCTTCACTGTATGTGGGATGTGGGATGATTTCCGTGTTCGATTCTCATTCCGCCTGTTAATTTTCGTAATGCAATAACATTAAGAAAACTAGTGTTGTTTTATTAAGTTTCTCATTGGAATGTCGAATATGGATATCACTTTCATTGTATTGTAACCAGATAAAAAGAAAGTTATTTCTATGAGCATATTATTTGAAAGGTAATTTCTTTATAGAATTACAGATGCCTTAGTCGCAATTATTCTTTTTTATTAAGCGATTTTTTTACTGTTAATGCCGCCGTTTCGCGCATTCCGTTTCCGTTTCCCACCTTCTCCTATCAGTCTTCCGGTGTGAAACCTCTGGTCTCCATAGGGGAGACCGGGGTGACTTGACAGTATTTTCAGTGAATCTGATTTTCAGCAATGAAATTACACAAAAATATACATGAAAGTAGATTTTATTAAAATATATCCTTTTTAGATCACTTTCTACTTACTGAAATTTAAAAAAAACCGGTGCTCAATATGAAATACAATTGTTTTAAAATTGTTCTGCAATACTGTCAATTCACCCCACACTTGGGGTGAGTTGGTTATAGCGTTGAAGTTAGTAGACTATAAAATAGTTACTGTCGTTTAATATGAAATAAAAATCTTAGGATTTTTATTTCATATCGTTTATACAGTTGGTCAAGCTACGGAAAAAAATACCTACGCTATTGATCTCATATAATATGTATATATTACCTAGACTTATTTTGTTAAAAATAAAACTTCTTTTACATCGTAATTCACTTATAACATAGCAATTGTTATGTTATAAATCCCAAATTTCCACTGGTGCGTGACTCATGAGCCCAACCTTTACATTGCATGCACTGTATCCAAACCTCATTCGAGTTGGAATTGCCATAGCCATCAGCACGTACCAGACAATATGTTTCCTCCTCGTCTGAAAAAGACTCGCGTTTAGATTCCATCTTGCATAACTTAACATCCGCGCTTTTCTTTGTCTTTCCAAAAAGTGCTTTTACAGTTACACCTTTAGAATTTTCCTCCTCATTTTTTGGCTTCAGCCTACGCCGTTTTGAATCCTCTTCTAATTGTAACTGATCTTTTACTGGTGAGTCTGTTAGTAAAGCAGATTTCCTTCTCTTTCTACCAGCTTTATTAATCTTACGAAGTCCAGCTCTAGGCAATGGCCTGATTTCTTCTGGTGTAGGAATCACTTGTTTAGATGTGCTAGCCACTGGTGATAAACAAATCATTTGTTGACAATGTGAGGTGTTAGCAACTTCCATCTGACAAATTGAACTACACGACTTTTGTTAAATTTGTATTGGCATAGATATCGGAAAACTTTCAATTAAAATTCCACAAAGCAAAGCTACAGTGATCGCTTAGCTTGGCTTTCGGCTAAAAACTGATCAGCGGAACGGGTCTTTCACCAGTCGATTCTTCGTCGAAATGCGCTTCCCATGGTACCAGACAGACGTGCCGTTGATGCAATTTTAGGGCCCCACGGAAAATCGCGGATATCTCGAGAACGGAAAGAGATATCTTAATTTTCTTCGCGGCGTTGGAATACTCGTGGAAATGCGCATATTTTGGTATATAAGCAATCGCTCTAGCGGCAACTTTTATAGTAAAAACTTTAACCTCGAATATCTCAAAAACGGAAAGAAATATTTTACTTCGCTTCGGGGCGTTCGAATTGTTATCTAAAGCCACGTCTCGTGGTGTCGGAAAAATTCGATTCTGTTAACGTTTTCTTTGATCGCGAATAACTCGAGAACGGTTAGAACTGGAACGGCGAATTTTGCGCCATTCGACGCGAATTTTGGTGTATAATACATGGGGATTATCTTTGCTTTTGGCTCGGAAAACGCGATTTTAGTGTAAAAACTTGGAAAATTGACTATTTTCTTCACACATTTTGGCTGATATCTCGGAAACGGTTAGAGTTATCGGAATTTGGTTTTCACCAGTCGATGCGCCGTGGAATGACGCTTATGTTGGTGTATAATATGTCGCGACTATCTTTATTTTATCGTCGGAAAGATCGAATTAGTGTTCAAAAGTATGAAAAATAACCCAAAATTAAGCATTTTTGTCATACCTTTGACAATATCTAGACAGTTCTAGGCAGCCGAATCGTGTGAAATTTTACAGACATAGTTAGCCATATATGCTCAGCACATCAGATATAATTATTTTAGATGGATATAACTGCAATTCTCATATTTTATTGTTATTTATTTCCTCATTAATGCTACTGTTTGGGGCTAGTTATATGTATATACATATCTACCGCCTGATTTTTTATGTTTGAGCGAAATACAGTGTTTTATGTTCGTTTTGGCAACACGCAGCAATTAGCAATGCTCCATTCAACACGTAAAATAAACATATATATATATATATATATATATATATATATATATATATAAATCATTTATTATTGATATGTGGAGATTACCTACTGTAATTGCTACCTTTGATATTACCGCTGTAATTTTCTTTTGATTGTTCCTTCTTTTTAACTGCCTGAAGGTGTTTACCACCGGTTTTCTTGAAACTGATAAACAGACCGAAATTATCGCGTTGGCGAGGTGGAGAATATGTGCCTGTCTTCGGGTCCATGTCAACGTGAATGTTTGAAGTAGAGACAACCTTGTCTCTGGTTTGAAGGTATAAAGTGTGATACCTAAAGCCCGTGTTACTTTCTGATGTACCAAAGAACAGAGACCGTAAACATAGTACCTGAAACAGCTGTTAAACGAATATGGTGACATCACGACGTTTGAGTGTCTGTAATATGTTGGAGTGCTGGTCCAAAAATGTCAAATATAATTGAAGTAGCATCATTTCCCAAGTGCATCGTAGTGAATTTCAATTAGACGAAATGGCAAAACGTATGAAACACCAACAATGAAGCGATGTAACATATAAGACACAATGATTTTTAATGCAGTTATGATCAGGTTACCTTTCTATAATTTCTACATCTTTAATTTCAAACTGTTGGTATTAGATTTCACACAAATGTATTGCATTTCTGGAAGAACACGTTTTAAATCACGGGCAAAAGGTATTTCTTTCTTTTCTGGTGACTTAAATTACTTGGATGTAAATATAAGAACATATACAGGGTTTGCTCTGAATAGTATTTTAGTAATAGTGAGAAGGGAAATGCGTGTAAATGTCTAACTGAAAATCGAAACAAAAAAAAGAATTTCCAATTCTTGCACGATTTGGAATTTTTAGCGCCAAATGTATTTAAAGCCTGCCCATATCTCTGTTTACCCCATGTTATACGATAAAATACCTGTGAATTCAAGTTCAGCAACAAGCCAGTAAAAAACCCTGGACTTATGCAAATGCTATGAATGGTCAATGGAGTTGTTTAGTTACGCGAGATCGAAAGAGAGATAAGACGTAAAAACAGTTGTGCGAGTTGTTTCCGCTGAATGATAAAGGTACAGTGTAGAGGGAAAGTTCCTGAACGTAAACATCAGAATGTAGAAATAAATTAAATGTTATTTGTGCACAATTTCTTTTATTCGTTTTTTGAAATTTGTGGTGGTTCTGATGGTGATCGATGAAGGCAAATCAGGGGAAAATAGTTATAATATGCTCGTTATGGGCTCTAATGCCAGCATCGATTCGACTACGTTATTAGATACACAAGTAAAATTTAACATATCCCGCAACAAAAAAGCGATTTCTCAGATCCTCAGCGTTTTCAATGTCAGGGCGACACTAAATCGTAATAAATCGTACACTAAAGTCTTCAAGTATCCGCCCAGAAAAAAGTACGGATTTAGATCAAGACTACGAACTGGCCACGGAAGACAGAACCCGACTTCCACGTCTGCACAATGCGCGGGTGTTCCCTCGTGCATAAACCATAATCAAGGGCATTAGTGCTGACGTCAAAAAATGGCAACGCTGTGAAACTTTTTCCAAACAAAACAAGCTACATAACCTCGCATTCTGGTCGACTTCCTTTAAAAGTGCTTTATTTCTAAATTTATGTGCAGCTTGTATGGTATCGTGTTTCTTCTTTGTCATGTATTCTATCTTATTAACAAACCTATGATGTGCTTTGCTTGTAATCACCACAGTAAGCAGAAGAAGTGCAAGTATTTTTCAAAGAACTCTGAGCTAAAGAAATAAATTGGTTAATGCTGTATTGTATACACACGGTGATGGATATAGAAGGATGTCAAATTATAAATTAAATAATAAATTTATATTGTATACATATTGATCATCTGTGCCAACCAGTGGTCACTAATTTATAGCTTCAACTAATAACATAAATACCAGGATGTTGAACGACTACACAAGAGGAAGAAGAAAAATCCTTTTATTAAGTATTTTAATTACGTGCATGTATTACATTGTTTTTTACTCAAATATGGCCAATACATTATATTTTGATTATCACGACTTCCTCCATCAATCTGTTAGGAGATGTACTAAGATATCAAACAGACTCATCAAAACCCTTAAAATCTTCAATTCCTTATTCCGATAGATTCCTCTCAGTTGTTCAGTATTCCTTGCTTGGGTACAAATCTTCGATGGTTTGTAATGTATTCAACTTTGGGGCATTCTACAGACATCTCTTATTAGTGACTGATATATTATCGTATGCAAATGTTGCCCTATGGTGACGTAATATATCCCTTTTGCTCATGTAGAGTGTGTACTTGCAATTAGTATTTTCAGTGAGTTTAATCCGAAAACAATATATTTTAGTTGTAGCTGTCGCAAATCATGTAAAGTGATTGTACTTACTTCTTTATTGTAGGAGCGTTCTTTTATCTTTGCTCTACCTGTGCCCCTAATAATCTTTAATAATAATATTATGCCGTAATATGCAGTTATATTGTTAGACAAACAGGAAAATTTCAACTTGCTAAGAACTAAGCAATCAATTTCAGAGGAATGATGATTATCAGCTGATTATGTTTGAAGTATTTTGTTTTGTTTGGAAAAAAAAACATGGCGCGTAGCCATGCCAACTGCGTTTTGTGATGACACACTAATGCCGTCAATTGTTAGCGTATCAGTAAGCGTACATCATCCAAATACTCGGAGAAAAAGTAAATATGATGCTGTTCAGTCTGTGGGATTACATTTGGTCCAAGTAGTTCATCGCTCAACAACCTTGTCCAAACATTGACCGAGATCCTAACCTTCGAGGAACTTTGGGGTTCGGTTCTACGATGTTTAAAATATGTTTTTCTGCACCTTTTTGTTGCACCTTCTGCGACGACCTTCGAAACGCGAAATTACTCATCCTGTTTCTCGAAGTTAATACACGACTCGTACAGGTTTCAGCGTCTATAGCTAGAGTACCTTTGGATATGATTGAAGAGAATATTTTGTCACAAAAAGATATTGGCGTATATACAATTTTTCGACTCTCCTGATTTGGACTTTAACTAAGGTTGCTAATACTATTTTTTACGAGATTTAAAAAAATCAAAATTACGTGTTAAAATGTTTTCTTGTTTACCTTACGAAGTGACAAAAAAAACAAAATTCCATGTGGAAAGTCCAATTATGGTCTTTAGAAGGACAATAACCTTTAGCTGTAATTAGAGCATTTTTTCCATACGCACGTCATTACTGAAATATTGGCATACGTACGACGTAAGTGAATATTAATTTAGAACCAAAATTCCCGTTTCAAAGCTTTTGTTTTTCCACCTTATAAATAAGCAAGGAAACAACTTCTCTGCGGTACTTCGAGGTTGTTATGTTGTGGAACAAGTTCGCGATGCACCTGACAGTGATCTTCTTAATAATAGCCGCACCTCTGGAAATTTCAGGCACAAAAGACTACGACGATGTCGATGAATATTGGCTGGGTAAGTTATGGTTTGACGCTTTGATATGCACTGTGCGTGAGGCTCGTAGAAATTGAGATAATTTCTTTACATAATCGCCTAAATATCATCGAAAGCTGCGGGCGTATATATATATAAATATAAATTTGGCATTCCACTGTAAAATAATGTAAGAGACGAGGTAGTGGGCACCATATAATATGTGAAGTTGGTATTTCTTGAAGTTCTTGTGTCGCTAAACGTGGTGTATGATAAGTGCGGGTAGTTGAGATGGTTTTGTGGAATGTTTTGTTCACGCTGATGGGCGTTACAGCACCTCTTAAAAACAACAAATATTGGAATGTATCATGGAGAGGTACTTGCATAGATACGTTTGATTTTATTTTAATATGAGATAGTAAATAATAGATAATAAAGCGTTGTATAAATCTAAATTTGATTGCTGGATCAATTTACATCTTTTTTAATTAATAATTATTAAATTATATTTAATTATATTAAATAAACTAAATTAAATTTTTTTTTCGAGTTAAAAATTACTAAATTTATTTAGCGGTTTCTTCAGGTAAAATTTTATTACACCTAAATGGATTTATACCAAATTTCGCCAAAATAGGACTCATCACAAAATAGATATTGACGATAGTCTAATACTTTTGCTATATCAAAGAAACTTTTTCATTTTTTATTCCCTCTAATAAATACTTTTATGGTTTTGGGAAACTACCACCGCTTTTTTTAAATATCTTTTATAGTAAGTACATAACAGAACTTAAGGTTGTTGACAAAATACTGTTACTTTAGCATAGAACAAACTTGTAAAAGTAGCTTACCCTGGCGAACCATTCTAAATGAAATATCAAATTAATATTCATATTAAGTCACAATGACTCAAAAACAAAATTTGAAATAATTGAAATTCTGCGTCTCATTGGAGCGTCTTTTTACCAATCGACTCATTTCAGTTATCTCTCCACTGAGGTGATATTTAACTCCGAATCAAAAAACGAACGGGTTCTTGATACTCTGCAATGCGAAGTGAGGCGCAGTGAATTATTTTCATGTTTACTCGCACGTCAAATTAGTCACACATAAGCTTAGGCCACAATTATAATTTACTGAGATAAAGAAAAAGAATATTGAGAGGAGGCGTAGGTACGAACGAGATGTTCGTGCCTAAGCAACTACCAATGGAGTGGTTTCGTCACAAAATTCAAGATGCAGATGGTGCAGATAAACTAGATTGGGTAATTAACTATAAGAAACAATTTTCATAAAGGTATACATATATTGTATCGTTATTGTGTGGGATATTACTTCAAAAAGTCATTGGCTCTTCCTTTTTTAAAGAAAACTATAACGTACAACCGATTCTACATTTCCTAAGCGATGGGAGAACTGTTTCGGGTTAGATAGATAGCTGCTCTATTCATAATGCGAGAATTATTATAGTATGGATTGCCTAATGAAAATTTTCCAAACCAATGGATAAATCGGAACGGCCCCCTAATAGATTTGTCATCAAAATCTTTAAACCTGATCCCATTAGACTTCTATCTATAGGCTTTGCTTAAAACTAAGGTCACTGCCAGGATAGCGCAGTGGTAAGAGCGCTAGGCATCTGTAGCGGATGTTGATGGTTTGAATCCCCGTTGCGGCAATTTTTATAAAAATAGGTTGCAGCAAGCGTGGTCGGTACTTCTCCCGGTACCCTTCAGTGTTGAGGATAAATCAACACCGCCGCCCTCTTACAACGAGGAGAGGCAGCAACAAGCCATACACTTCACACACACACACAATACGTATTTACACACACCTAATATAGAGTGATACAATAGGCCTCAAGGTCGCAGTGTTAAGTCTCTGCATTAGAGATAAACAAATGACAAATCTAAGGTCTAAAAGTAGCGACCAGGAGGTAGAGAAGAATTATGTACAAGAATACGAGAAACTCGTGCAGAAATTAGCCCTCTAGAGCTACTAAATGTTGTTAGACATGTACACCAGAAATATATGGAACTAAACTAAGACTTGAGCAATTCGCAATTGTCCATTAGCCGATACTTCTTCGCCTAATAAACTAAGAAGGAAGTGATAGACAGGGAAGAGTAGTCTTCCCTGTCTATCACTTCCTTGGCCAGATCCACTCAGCCTATCGCTACTTCTTTTCTGATTTACTCCAGGATTGCAGATTTATTATTAACACTTAAATTCGCCATATGCATTACTAGTTATTATACATTATTAATTTCAGCTTCCAAATAAACTGCCTTTTTATAGTACGAAAACCTATAAATCAAATTAGTTTTTGCTTAAGCTAGAATAAAATATGTATATCAATTTAGCCTATTTTTAAAATAACACTAATAAATTACAATAACTTTAGATTTATTTGGATAGTTTGTGAATTGGCAAAGGAATTATTTCTTCTTTCAAAATAATTGCAGAATGGTAGCATATTTTTGTTCCTGGTTTAATGTTAAAGTTGATGTGATGAGTGGTGTCAACTGCGCTCAAAGAGGCAATAATTCGAAAATATCCATAAAAAATTAACCTTGTAAATGCCTCAAACATTTTGTTGTCCATTACAATTCTTCTAAATTCTTTTCAAAATCAACAAAGTAAATTTCAAATCCTTTATTAGCAGATCTCCAAAATTTGTTGCATAATCTATAAAATTCATTTTACTTGCAGCCGAGGGCGACTTCTGCGGACTGGATTATGGTGAAGAATGCTGCATTAGTTCCGCTAATTGTAAACCCGTCAGCGGAGGAGGTACAGCGAGGGGTTATCCGAAATTTTGTCGCTCTTCCGGTAACACGCGAGTGTACTGCTGTATGAGGAATGAAAACTCCGGCTATGAGTCTGGTGAGAATTACTACCCAAACAAAGGTCAATATGGAGGAAAATATCCCCCACCGGCTTTTGGATACTTCTCGTTCAATTATCGGCCTGGATTTGGACATGCGCCGCAAGAACCTCCAGCCGGTCCGCCTGGATACCCATCTTTTCCACAACCTGGTGGATCGAATCAAAACTTTCCGGGAACTGAGAACACGAACCAAGGCGGCGGAAATGATCAGTTTCCGGGATATAATCCGGGCATAGGAGCTATGCCCAGCAGACCTCCGCAACGTCCACCCCAAAGTCCCCCGAAGTTCCCCCCATTTATACATTCCGGTGGATCTAACAATGATGCGATGGGAAACACAATGAGTACATCTCCACCAATTACATCACCACCAATTACATCTAATCCAGTTTCGAATAGCCCACCACCTCAAAGTCCTCAGCCCCAAGGGCAACCGCAAAACATGAACGTTGATGTTAATTTCAATCAACAAGGCGGCATTGATCCAAACAGTATTCAGGAGGTACTAGGTGCTACTAATCCAGACGCCTCTGGAAGTATTAATATACAAATGCCATACTTCAAGCCGTCTTTCCAAAATACCACCTACCTAAGAAGTAGGTATTTAATCGATTTCATTTTACCATCATAACGATTTATCTTGACTATTTTAGAGTGTGGAGAATACTTCAGGCAGGTACAATTGCTGAAGGGACCACATACTCCCGTTATCGGAGGAAGAGATGCTAGGCCAAGAGAATTTCCACATTTGGTATGTATTTATTTAAATTACTAAATTAGATTCCCATAAATGTTTATTAGATTTTCAAAAGGAAAATCAATCATTCTTTGGATAACAGTATTAACTCCATTACAGCTGAAACTAATTGTAATTGATAATATTAAAGGTGTCTAACTAAAAAGGTATTTGTTCAGAGTAAAACGATATTCTAAAATTTAATTACAGGACACACTTCCCAAGACTTGCCAAAAAAAGATTTAATAGACATGCTATTCACTGAAAATGCTTCTTGACGCTTTGTGGCTATACACGATGTATGACAGTAGCACATTTGCCAATCGTCACAAAATATTTCATATTGTTACGTTGTTTTACCATTCGATAGCTCGTCTTTACGGTAAAGTGTACTCGTGAGTACCTCTTATTTTCTCAATCGCTCAATAACAATCAACTCTATCAGCTTGAAATTTACAAACACGCGAACATGCGATTTGGATTTCGATACAAACAGAGATAATACAGTATACTATAATGTAGATAGAAATAAGTTATGAGCGACACCACACGATTATTTCGGGAATTGTCACATCTCGTATTGTACACTGTTACCTTCCTTTACGGTATGTCCTCTGATATTATTGGTTAACAGATTGCAATCTGACTACTGGAGTAAATGAAGAAGTGCGTGTGGCATTTTACCAACTTCATTTCTTAACAAATTCAACTCGCTTCATCATCACCTGTACAAAGAACAACATCTTTGTACAGGTGATGATATTTCTAGGTAAGCTTTAGCACTGTTCCTCTACACTCAACAGTAGCTTATTAATTAAAAGCTTTATATTAACTTGAGCTGTGTATATGTATGTAACTATGTCCGACGACATTCTAGTGCAATTTAAAAACTTGCATACTTGCTGGTCATCGAAGACAACACAATCCCACAGATATGGATCATTATTAATATTGATTAGTTGTTAAAAATATTATATTTCGAAAGCACGTAAGTGGTTTTGTTGTCACTGATTTAAATCCAAGCATTTACAGGCCGAACCTAAATGTAAATTGATTTTCTATTATTTTTTTTATGTTTTTTACTTTATTTTAATCTAATATAGACATTGTTGTTGTACATGTTTTAATTTATCGGAAGAAAAAATAATGGGTTTAAACAAATCTATTTTAGGTAATAATAAAAATTATTTAAAAAAACACGTGCCATTTATGAAACAATTGCGGGTAAAAGGCTAAGATACTCACCCAGTTAGCAAGGTTGACGTTATATTCACGTCATTTTTTAGTAATTGGTCAGGCGAATCGTTATATTTACGTTATATGTAGAAAACTTTATTCCTATATTATTATTACAACCGCGAAAAAAGTATCACATTTTCGAAAACTATAAAAATCTTCAATAAAAACAATAACTATGAATAGAGAAATAAATAGTAAAATATTTCTGTTATAAACGTATTTTTTTATTATAAAGACGTGAAACTTTACGAGATTTTTCGATGAGGTGACGTTGCAGATCATTATTCACCAAAAATCGACATCATTATGACGAGTTTGTGCTGGCTGTATATGTTAGAAAATCGTCGAAAAACGAAATGAATAAATAAAACACGGGTAGTTATTTTAATGGGGTGGAGAGGGGGTATATAACTGTAGAAACGCAGGGTGTAAATATAATAATGCACTTAACTGCAGCAACTGATTCCGATGTTAAATTAGGATATATTTAAAATTAATATTTATTGGAAGGAATCATAAAACAGGCAATAAGAAGTATACAAGTTTTTTTTCTTAACTCTGCTGATTCATTCCACACTAAGAAAAAAACTTAAGTTTTATAAAAAATTAAAACTTTTTTTGTCCTAGGTTGTGCGTTTTACATAAAGCTTTTTTTAAATATTTATTTATGCTCCTCTGAGCTAACTAGTTTAATTTTGTGCAATCAAAAAACAAAGCAGTATTTAAGAATTCTATAAGAATTACACAAATATGTTGCCTCTAAATATAAGAATTATCCTCAACAAATACGTTACCTTGATTCGCTAAATTAAAAATCTGCGTTACAATCTTGACTTTGTTAACGAAAGCAACATTGAGAAATGTAAAAAATATTACAAAACCAAATCTGTCGTATTAATATTTTCTAGTAAGTTTCTCTTTTTCTCTCAAAATGAGAGTTTGGTGTTTATTTGTAGTTTGCAATGATATATAAGCATCCATCTATGATATTTTCATATAGATAATATTTAAATTTGAAAGATTTGAATAAATTAGGGAAAGTGATACCAATGTTACGTATGAATGATAAATTGTCTAAATCTAGCAAGTCATATAAAACACACCAGCATATTACATAACATATTACATAATTTAAAAACTGATTAGTCATGGCAATCTAGATTCCGATGTTTGTACGTAACAAATGATAGTGGACGTCATTGGAATAATCTCTCATTATTCGTAATCAATGACGTGTACGAAAACTATATTCATCCAATTATACTACATTCCATTGTATTAAAATTGACTCGTTTATCATATCATATACCGAAAACGGAACAGAAACCAGTTTGAAGATAAACTGCTACAGGAAATTACAATATGACGTCACATGGCAAGCCCACATTATTTATTAATAGTATCGTAATCCCTGTTATTCGCACATCGTGGGAAACATTCGTTATTCCATAACTGTCTTTTCTTAGAAAAACCCTAAATCAAAAATATCTGTGGTATATCCCTAAAGTTGAAGATTAAGGGAAGGTCTGCAAACATACCCGAAATATGCGAGCTTTATTAGAAATAGCTCACAGAATGTCATGCTTGTGAGCAGCCCCACTCAAATCCTATATATTCTTCTTGGCAGTTTTTAAATTCCTCACCAATTTATTGGTTAGTCTGCCAAAATTATCAAGCAAACAATACGCCGGAGCTTTTCTTCACCACCATTTCTGTTATCAAAACTAAATTTTAAATACTTTTTGTCACATTTTCGCGTTTTTGATTTTATAGCAGGATTCGCACAGGTATGGGAGGTTTCTGATGAAATTGAAGCTTCTTCGTCATTAAGGTGGACGAATCGATTCTGGACATTCGTGTAAATGCTACGTGATTGTACCACATCCACAAAGGTAGCCAATGTTGCAAACCGAATTCAAATTTCTGCGTATTGGGTGATTTTCATTTATCTGAGTTATGTAGGGGGTGAGGCGCAGACTTAACTAAGCGAAAAAATGGGAGTCCAAAATACGAAAGTTCGAGAACCGCTGGTTTATGATGTGAACAATCATAAAAATGCCGAAATGAACAGTGTTGGTGTCCTAACCAAAATATCTGGGTGTAGAATAAGCACTTTTCATCCTCGTCTTATTATTGCCGTTTTAGCCTTTGTTTATGACTATCTTTAACCATTTTGTATAAACAAAGTTTAGGTGCTGCTATTGAGGTTGGCAACTTTCTATTTATTTGTGTGGCTTTTAGGGTTTGTTAAGTGTGAGTGACGTGCCACAATTCCTGATTGGTATGCTGGTTTGGCTTAGTAAGAGTTATTCACTGTATATAAAATTTTCAAAAAACTTCAAACCTTTCACATCAGATTTTTGAGCATTTACGACATCATTTGCAATTTTATTTAACCAAGTAAATTTTTGTTGTGCATCGAGTTTATGTTTACAAGTTTCAATAACAATATTGCAGTAATTGACGAGGTACCTAGTTTTTCTTAATCCTATGTATGTGTGTCCCATCATGTGGATAAATAATTATAACTGGTAGTGTACATCATGTATCATACTTACCTCCTCTGATATTGAAAACAATGCGAACAAATTATGCAAAATGTTGTTTGTGGCACTTACGCCCTTGAAAATCCCAGTTTTGTTTGAAAAAAAAAGAGAATAAAACAGATATTTACAAACTAACATAGTGAAGTTAAGCATATGAGAAAAAAGTCAAATCTGTCGTACGGCCAAGAACGAAACACATGACCTTGACTGGTTATTGTGAAGATGAGAAACGATGCATGAAGCATTTAAATACATATGTGCTGTTATTTATCGTTTAAATAAAAGTCTTCTGAATTGTAATTCTATTATCAACCAGAAAACTAAAAGCACAGCTACTTAGAAATGCAAAACCAAATATGAAATTGTATCATGGATCCTCACAATTATTACCATATTTATAAAAAGAGCCACCGTTCATTAAAAGTTTCTGGGTAACGTAAAATTATTCTCATATATGATCATGAGAATGACCTTTCTTTCTTTCTTATTTACGGTTTTACGTAACTAGGTTTTAAGAATTACAAATATGTCAACCGTGCTTTCGCTTTCGGTGAATTTTAGTCTGTGCAGTTTGCCTATACTGTGCAATTCCTTTTAAACAAACTACACTAACTTCCAATAATTAAAAAGCAGATGTCCCTGAGGCAGGTCAAATCTATGCTATGTTCGTCGCCCTAATAGTTTCGCTTAATTAATGTAATGTAATGTATGCAGTGAGCACGTAATCTTAAGTGTAAGGTCTACGTTGACCAACTAAACAACATCGAAGACTTAAAGAATAGGATAAGAGACGAAATGAGATTGATAGAACCTAACGTAGTTAATAACGTTTTGCAGGAATCGTCTCGGATACTGCCAGAAAGTTGGTGGAGGTCATTTAAAAAAATTATTTTTTATTGCATTTTACTACTGTTTCCAAATAAATAACAATATGTTGGTGTTTCAAGTCACGCTGTATTTTCCTCGAAAACAGTTGAATTCAGGTATAGACATGATACATAAAATATGTTCAGAATTTGACGAAGAATTCAAAACGAAGTAAAAAGAAGGTGTTTCCTTTAAAAAAATGAACTGGCAGAGCATGTTTTTGGGTCACTCTGTATACATTAAATAATCATGAGGGAACCGGCAACTGGAATCAAAAGTCGAGGGGTCTGAGCGTTCGAGAAACACCTGAATTTTAAATGAATTTACTCCAACCTTTACGTGCTCACTGTTTATTATAAAATTCATGAGTTTTGCGACGACCCATCAAAATTTGTTTAAATCAATAAGTATGTATGTAATGTAGTACAGTTAGTTCAAACTATAAAATATTTATCAACTTATACAATATAAACAAGATTTACATCAAACTAAAATTGTTTGAATTCACTTAAATATGATCAACACTTCATCGCCGAATGGTCATGACCGAACCGACTCAATGGTCATATGGTTTGCAATTAGAATTCACGTATTTCGAAAACACGTGCCCTGAAGTAAATCCATTTGATTTGAGGCGAGGGATGTTGTGTTTACTATACCGTCGCACAGTCCTTGTAATCTTTACTAATGCTGCCCCTTTAAAATTATAGGCTCTACTAGGCTACGGCTCAGCAAATGATATCCAGTGGCTATGTGGTGGCTCCTTAATTAGCGAACAATTCGTGCTGACAGCTGCCCACTGCATCGCCTCCAGACTGTAAGCATTCTAAACAAATAACCAAAAACCATTCTAATATTTCGCAATAATTTCACAGGGGTAGAGTACAATATGTCAGACTGGGAGAACTTGATCTCAACAGCACCACCGAACCATCGGACCCTATAGACCTTACAGTGCAGGAGAGAATCGTACATCCGCTATATAGGCCATTCGCTGCCTACCACGATATAGCCTTGCTGCGGCTGAACGCCTCCGTAACATTTAATATTTACAGAAGGCCGATTTGTTTGGCGACCACTTACCAGTTAGATATGCGGAGGCTAATCGTTGCTGGCTGGGGTCTAACGGAAGTTGGGGGCGCTTTTCCTTCCGTTTTACAAAGAACCACACTGCAATTTGTTCCTACTGAAAGATGCCAAAGAATTTATGGAACGAATAGATCTCTGAGACAGGGAATACTAGACCAAGTGCATGTTTGCGCGGACGGTGGTTCCGAAAGGAGGGATACTTGCAATGTAAGTACCTAACAATAATAAATAAGATTAGTGTATTAAATCGAGTCACGCTTAATATATATTTCCTATCGGTATAAACTTATTCCCTCTCTACCTTTCGGCGTGAGGGCTTCATTTCTAAGTTTTCTAATTATGTTCCGCCATTTCGCCATGGTTATTCACTTCTTCATTTTCCTATTGCCGCGTTATCACGTTCGTCAGAAATAATGTGTCTTTTATTGCCCCATGTCTCTACCCTGCCTACTTCTTCCTCTTCTTAATTGTAGGTACCTTAGTTCCTCAGGTGCATTTTATAGATATTCCTTCTTTCATCGTTATAATGTCCAAACCATCTTAACTGTTGTTGCTCGATCTTCTTAATTATGGTGGTAACCCTTAATTCTGTTGGATCATTTTCATCTCTAATTCTATCCCTTTCACATCCAAAAATGAGGACTAATATATAAACAGTGTTGAAAACTGTCATTTTCCTCTTGGCTTGTATTTTCTTATTTGCTATAAACTTACTATTTATTTCATGACAGATTTTCTCCTATTCTATTATTAATGTCAACCTGCTTTCCATTCCTTCAATTCAAACATCCATATACTAAAACCCTGAATTGGTTGACCTTCCCATTTAGAACTATGATGTTCATATCCTTCTTAATACTTCTTATCATCATTATTTTCATGTTCCTCTATTGAAGGATATTTTTCCACAGGTTGAGGTTGTATTGTAAATCTTGATCACGTTTGGCGCAACTTACCAAGTCGTCTGCCTATACCTTATGGATTCCTATAGGCAACTTTCTGCTGATTGGAATTGTTTTCTTTGTAATATCGACCACCACAATCGTAAACAACAACGAACTTGGTATCCTTCCCTGTCTTACTCCCAGGATAGTTTTAAATTCGTCTCATCACGTATTGTTAGTATTTACGTAGTTTGTTGTGGTCTCATACCTGTACTGCTTTACGCAGTACTAGTTCAACTCCGCCCTTCCTCAAACTGTCCCATATAGATGTTCGTGGAATTGAGGCGAATTCTTCTTACAATTCTATACAATTCTATAAGCTGCACAGGAAGTTCTTTGTATTCTTTGTTGTATACGTGCCAGTTGTTGCAGGTATCGATAGCCTCTTGCTTAATTTAATATTTCCAGCTTTGGCTCGGTCCAAGGTCTTCAGCAACACCTCGTCATCTTCTTCAACTTTTCAATTGACCTACTATCCTTCAAGCCGCTGTCTTTGACATATTGTGGTGTTCCCATTTCGGACGACACTCAAGATTTCAAATCTCCACTGATCACAGCTGTAAACCTTTAGTACTGACCCAGGTGCGTGTTTAAGCGCGCTTTACACCCTCCAGCGATCATCGCTCTAAAACAGGCGTCAGCGTATTAAAACACATCTGCGTATTCCATTTCTTGTTTAGGTGATCACGCTGGCCATGGTAAAACATCAATTTCGTTGTTTTGAAGAGATGCACGAATAATGCCTCCAGTAGGCGGACGCGCATTATCCTGCACGAGTTTAAAATTTTCGCCAATTCTTGCAGCATATGATAGCACAACGTTTTGAAGGATAATGTCTCGATTGTCAATGGCGTCTCAATATCTGTCATGAATTGGTCGAGCTGCGTCCTGTATGACGTTCAGGCACATCATTGGTTTACTGATATCTCAACCACAAACGATTGATGACACTTTTTGCGGTGTTGAGAGCTTCTGCAACGGCCCTTTGAGTTAAACCACTTTCAAGCATTCCAATAGCTTTTAATTACATATCACGGTGTCACTGATGTCTCTCTATCATGGAAAATAATATTTGTCGCAAAATAAACACAAAAATCTCAGGATGGCCAATCAACAAATCTTACATTTTTTTCACTTAATAAGATCTTATTGTCACTTAAACTATCGAAACACCAGTAGCAAACGTTAAAAATGCCGTTACAAATCTTTGGTTATATATGTTTCGTAAACTACCAGCAAATAAAACCTTATCCCATAGATTATTTTGATTTGTGTATCTTCATTAAAAGTATAAATACGTAAGAATCAAGAGCACTATTATATCCATTATTTTGAGAAGTATTTAAGTGTCACTTCCTGTGAAATAATATCTTATTTGCTTGTAGGGAGATTCCGGCGGACCCTTACAATATACGAACTACGAGTACAACGAGACAGGTCTTCTTGGTTTCGCCGAAGTAGCTGGTATCACATCTTTCGGCGGAAACGGATGTGGTCTAACAGCTGGCGTGTACACTAGGGTACTGCCGTACGTTCAGTGGATTTCGAGGATAGTGTGGCCTAATGAATGAGACTCAATAATACTTTATTTATATTACTGTAGCATAAACCCAATTCAGTATCTCTAGAATGGACATAATGTCTATTTTTATTTTGTATTAAATATAATTATAAATTTTTTTTACAATTATTTGTATTGATTTGTGTTAAAACTAAACGTAAGAAGTCACATATCAGGCAATATGTATTACTCAAATAATAATTTCAACGATCTCCAGGACATTGTTGGTTGTTTTTGATGACTTTTTAAAGTATGTAAATATTGAATATATGATAAGAAGGACACCCTGCTGTGAAATTAGACCTCACCTTTGTTGTGTTATTTTGTTTGTCTTAATTAATCGTTAGAAAAAATTATTTCTTCATGTCATGTTGAAATTTTGCACTTTCTTTGTTAAAACACAAGCAAAATCTTCGTAGCTCTGTTTTGTCAACACAAACAATATTTCCGTACCAAATTCCACTATATTTTCATAATACATTTTAACGGTTTCATACTACATTTAAATTATTATTTATATGGTATACTGAAAATTTTTTGTTAGAAAAAATAAATTATAGCAGATTGTTTAAAACATGCTAACCAGAGATGATTAATTAATAATAGTTGTGTAATTGCACTGGCCTTAGATCTACACTGACGACTCGTTAGGAAATACCTATGTGTAACGTCACAAAAAAAGCACGGTATGTTATGAATTTTATTAAACCAATTTGTGATGTGTGGATTTCCCAATACTATGTATTATTTATTTCATCTTACTTAATTCTCTTATTTAATTTTCCCGTCTACGTTATGTGCGACAATCTTAACAAAATATCTAATCAGATTCTTATTTTCAATAACACGCACTTCGAATTTAAAACTATCATAGACGAATGCTTCAATCGATTTTTCCTGTAATCTGTACAACTAAAACTAAAATATCCGTAGCGCCTTAATAAGTAAAGAACTCTAGGCACTTATTTCGGCAACTAAGTCGCCATCCTCAGTAGAATCTACAAGATCATCACTTGAATAACACTGTTACAGTGTTAATTTATTCAGCGGTGATTTCTACTGTTTCCGGTGTTATATTTTTTTTCCTATCAAAAGTCAAACGGATCATAAGAATAATACTAACTTTTATTTTTATTTTTATTATATTCATAACCATTTTACTTTATGATAAAATGCTTCCGCTTCCCTCAAAACGGCAATAGGAAGTTGTAAATTAAATTACGCGACCCTGATAGCAACTCGTTTGAGCTTGACCTTTAACAATTTTGTATTTCCTCAATTAATATGTATAACATGCATAATATTAATAATGTGTTTGTAAATTATGGTAATTAAAAAGTTTAACACAAACTTAACTGTTGATCTGTACCATTTTGGTGATGACAGTCAAATTAGTACTTCTATCGACGTTGCTAAGTGGCCACACTATAAAATATTATTACGGTCCAACTTGAATCCGAATCTTTGCCGTTTCAATAAGAAACGGAACGTTCTAATTGTTTACTGTGATAAAATGTAATGCACAGCAAAAATACCGTATATTTAGTGTATCGCGATTTTGTTACAAATGTTACAAATATCGGTCGTAGTTTTAAAATTTTTGTTGTTTTAATAAAAGAGAGAAGCACTATCTCAAAACTCAAAACAAAAATATACAAATTAAAATGTTATCTCCAATTCTTATTATGCTTTTCCGTAGTAAAACATATAAAGTCCGTATATAAATGCATTTCCCGATTCTTGATCTTCTGGAGTACATAAACTAAAAATTAGATTAGCGTTTAAAAACTATAAATAAGAGAAACGACGAATTACACCAATAGTGAAATTGTTTGGAACACTAAATACGAAATACCTGTGGCAATTTGTTTTGTTCTTATCAAGGGTCCTATATTTTTGATTAATAGCTCTCTACAGCAAGGTTTTATTGATTGTATTAGTATTCTTATTAGTATATAATATAGAATAATAAATATTAATAAATAATATATGGATATTTATATAACTTTTCAAAATACTTTCAGTTTTTAGAATATACTACTAAATCAAAGAAATGAGTGTATAAAAAAAATAGAAATTGAATTTTTATCACGCAAAATTTTTGACTGAAATTCCAAAGTTCATTTTTAAATAAATATATACACATATTTATTTCCACAGGATGAATTTGTTGCAAAAAATTATGTGTATATAGATAAATCCGCAATCCCTTTCCAAAGAGTAATAATTTTACCTCTTGTTACTAGAGACATTTCTGCACAAATTTGTATTAACTAGGAATTCTAATCTAAGATCGGCACAAAACAAGAATTAGTGTTAATAGTTTTGCCGTTTCTGAATCTACTCCTAATACTACAATAAGCAAATACAGCGGAGAATGGATATGATATACCAATCACCAACTTGAAATTATCGTTTACCGATTCTGTGACATGTTTTTTTTTTCGATACCCTCTTAGATTTCAAGTGGTAGTAAATGTGTATTTAGTTTGACTTGTTTGTAGTTTAAAGGAGATATGCTATTCCCTCGTCCCATCTTATTAGGGATACATGATATAAGTATTTGACTGTACATGTATACCCAACAGATCTCGTTGAGACTCGCAGTTGCATTGAAGATTGTGCTTAATCTCTGCCACTGGCGCTAGTGAGAAACTCCACTTATAAATTTAGACGATGGTACGATAGTAACACTTCATTGTTTAATCTACTGGCAACACATTTTGTTTTACTTTAATCTAAAACTTAAGTGATTAACACAAATGATATCTTTCAGGGAGCCTACTTAAGACCTATAAATACCTCTATTTTTGGGTATTATCTTAGTTTAGTGTTACTGTTGAGGATGGCAACTTGGAAATACGTATACAGTTTGTATATATTTATGCGGTATGGAGTGATTTTTAAGTTTTGGTAAGTGTAAGCGACGTGCTGCACTTCCTAAGACGAGTCTAAGATAATGTCAGACGTCGCACTCTGGGAGATTTGCACCACACAGAACGCCACTTGAATAACACTCGTCAGTGTTATTCAAGTGGTGTACTGTGTGGTGCAAATCTCCCAGAGTGCGACGTCTAACATTATCTTCCTTCGTAGATTCTGCTATCCAGGAGTTCTTCACTCATCGAGGTGGTAAGTGTATTTTTTATTTTCACTATTTTAAGCCACCGTATCCTATTTTGTATTTTATATGTTATCGATGAACGTACATTATTTATGGTTAGGGTATTTTACGTTTTACAACTACAAATTTCAAAGTCATTTACTACGTAATATTTAACCGCAGATAAATAACAAAATAACATTATCGTGCGTGTTTGATAAATAAGTAAATGGGGAACCACAATAGACTCATACGTACATTTATACTAATCAACGACAATAGACAAATTACTTCCATTTGTTTCTCCTTACGTAGAAAGAATGGTTGGCTACACCAATTCGCTGCTGTTCTTAATTCTCCTTCCGTTAATAAATAACCAAATTGTATTTCCACGGACGGACGTTGGTATGTTTAGTGTTAGTTTTCGGTGTTTGGACCGTTCTTGATTACTTTCTTTCAGTTGGTGAACTTTGCCAAACAAATAATGGTGGTAACGGTATTTGTATTAATATAGATGATTGCCCAGTGGCGGTTACATTGATACGCCAGCGACAATTTCCTAAAATATGCAGTTTTAAAGGACGAAAAATCTCGACTGTCTGCTGTCCACAAACAACAAGTAGTCGAATGGAACTTGACAAAAGTGTCTCACAAAGAAGTAAGTTCTAGGATACTTGGATACTTGGATTAATTAAAGAAAAAAATCGTAAGATAGATTGACATGTTATGTAGATATTTCATTTTTATTACTTAGTATTAGCAAAATTACATTGAGAAAAATAGACTTTCGAAGGAGGCAAAATATTTAGTTTCTTTAAGATAACTTATTCTTTTGAATAATGAAAAATGGCGTTAACCAAAGAAATTAACCTACTTTGTACAAGAAATTTAACTTTTTGCTATAATTGCTTGTATAAACTATTACTAGCTCCGGGATATTATCTTACGCATAAAAGAAGTCCACATAAACACATGTCCGAAAACCATGTGCTCTGGAGGTATGAGTTGTTTGTGTTAAAGACATCAAACCTAGTTACACAAAATTAAACTTTGATAATGCACGTTGACAACTAAATTGTAATTACATTATGTTACAATAGAGTAAATGCTCAAAATAGCCGCATCGTATCTCTACGCCTATGTTTAGTCTATATGTCAATGACCGCAGAAAATTACGGTTAGCTGCTCCCGTTAACCGATCCATGATCAAGAACATGGAGTTCAATTGCAAATCTCCCACAATACCTTCCCACACATTAATAGAATCGACGCTTATTTCCTGTTTCGAAAATACCATTAGGGGTTTCATCCGCCCATTCATGCACATTGTGGCAGTTTGTTATGTCATCTCGCGAAAATCTTTATCGGTAAACAGAATCAACATCTCGCGAACGGCTAGAGATGTCTAATGAGGGCAATGCATTCGTCCACGCATTATTGCTGATTTGAAAGCATAATTTCTTTGTCAGCCAAACATTTATGCTAATATCTCGGGAACGGCTAATTATATCTAGATGCGGTTTTCGGAAATCGATTCGTCGTAGAAAATTGTATCTGCCGTAATATTTTGAAGTTCATCCAAGCGTCATTTCTCTCTTGAAAGCGTAGTTTCTTTGTTAGGCAAAACAAGATTAACATTTTTGCAAATATTTCGGGAACGGCTAATTATATCTAGATGCGGTTTTCGGCAATCGATTCCTTGTCGACAATTGTGTCTGCCGCTATATCTTGAAGTTCATCCAAGCGTCATTTCTCATTTGAAAGCGTAATTTCTTTGTTAGGCAAAGCAAAATTAACATTTTTTTCTTACATTTTTGCCAATATCTCGGGCAATCGATTTCTCGTCGTAAAGTATATTTGCCACTATATCTTGAAGTTCATCCAAGTGTTATTTCCCCTTTGAAAGCATAATTACTTTGTCATCCAAAGGAAAATTAACATTTTTTTACGTTTATGCCAATATCTTGGGAACGTCTAATTATATCTAGATGCGGTTTTCAGCAATCGATTTCTTGTCGAAATGTATATTTGCGACTATATTTTGAATTCCAGAGAAGTCTTATTTCTCCTCTAAAAACCCAATTTCTCTGCCAGATAATGGAATATTGAATTTTAGTTTGCATTTTTGCCAATATCTCGGTAACAACTAAAATATCTGAATGCGGCCTTCGGCGTAAGGTATATCTACCACATATAATTTAACGAATGAATTAATATCAAATACCTTATAAAATATAACTTGTGTATGTGTGAATATATGTGTTCCACCCACTTCTCTCTTCTCTACACCCTGGACACTGCTTTTCTTCCTTCCAAAACTTCCTTCACCTCACTCTCCTAATCACTCCTTCTTATCACTCTTTTTCTTACTATTTTCTCTGTATTTCTGCTCACGAACTTTACTTTTTTCTTACTTTTAGAATTTTCCATTTGTTTATTTTCTTTTCTCCCCGTTACTCTCGCAACCATCCAATATCCATCATCACATCCATTATTACTGTACTGTACTGCGATGTAATTGCATTTTCGAACGGTTTATCCACTATACTGCAGGTACGGCCTTCTAGAGTGCCCTCGTGATTCTGTGGTAGCAACTTGGGGTCGATGAATTCCACTGGCGTGTCGTGCTTCGTCTGGTAGAATCGTGATGTTGTGCGTAAAACTAGTTCAAAACCCTTCTGTTGTGTAGTGTTGTGTGATGTATAATAGTTTGTGCTAATTTACAAGTTATAAAAACTATAAAATATTTTTTGATTTAGTAACATTTTTTATGCCCATTCCTTGGCGCTGGTTGGAGTACTACTTACTCCCTACCAAACAGAGACCCTCTTTACCGGTTGAGCCTCGAATATTAATGGAATCTATAATGTTAAATTTCAAATAACAATCTTATAGGTGGCAGTCTTGCGCCTATTCAATTAACCCAGATGATCAACAATTCGATGGTAGCGATTGCTTCCTGGCACACGAATCTGAACAATAACAATGAAACGACAAGATGGTGATAAAGACCATAGCAATATATATATATATATATATATATATATATATATATATATATAAGAAAATATATAAGAAAATAATTAAAGAAAAATGATATATTATCTCCAAGAACTTCCATTTATCCTGAGGAATCCACTTATATTAGTGGCGAAACATTAGAATTCCTGTATTATCATTATTTTATTATATCAATTTTGTGTTTTATCCAAATATGGCACAGTCCAGTCCTCATAAAACACATTACAGTTGATTGTATTGTCTATCTTAAAATTGGTATTTATTACCCAAAAATGTGTTGTTTATGTACTGTTACATATGTGTTACAAAAAGGAAATGACTAATTTACACAAATAACTACTTCTTCCATGAATTTTCGACATTCAATACTCAAAGCAAAGCCACCTATAAGTATTTCTATTTTTAGATAAATATTGTAGTACACATTGATACCGCTGTGGTAGATAAAGGAATGAATTGCCGCATTAAAGATGATAAATATTTACAATATTTACTAATACAAACTACACGTGCTACAAAATAACTTCATGAATCATTTTAATAACCATACAAGGTCATAGTTTTTAATTATTGTACAACTAACTCGTATTTTAACAGAATGTGAAGAATATAGCAAGTTAATGTCTAACGTTACAACTGGGGCACATCCAGTAACGAAGAGGCAAACAAGGGGATGGAACAAGACTCCTTTCGGTGTTATTACCGGGGGAAAGAATGCAAACCCAATGGAATTTCGACACATGGTAACTTACCTTTTAATACAGTGATAATTAATTTTCATTTTGTGTAAATTTCTAGGCATTGCTTGGTTACGGATACGAGAAGCGCATACAATGGAAGTGTAGTGGAAACTTAATTAGTGAGAAATATATTCTCACGGCAGCCCACTGTATTTATACCAAAAGGTAAGAGCATATGTATAAAGTTTGGCAACATGACTTTTGCAGTCAGATACCTACAACATAAATCTTCAAAACAAATCTTGATTTTTCTTTTGCCGTGCAAGACTTGTTCTACATATTTGACAAATTAATTCTATCTCAATACATCTTCTCTTTTATATTACGTAAAAACACACAATCCTAGAAACAAAAGTTGGAAGCAGCTCTTCAAACGCTCTTGGAACGATAAACTAAATTGTGAAGAAAACTAGGGAAATGCGATTCTTATCATTGACCTTATCTTAAACTTTTGGAATCATATATTTTCTTACACTAAATGCTAAATAGGTAATGCGGTGATATTAGCTAGTTTAAGCGCGTTTGCTATTGTATTATTTAGAATACACATTTATTAATGAGATTGCATAACTCGCTTATTAGCAAAATCATTAAAAGATATTGTTGTGTAAGATTATAATGTCTTGTACTCCATAATCAAGCTGCACTACAACTATGTGACGCATTTCAGTATATTTTCTAAGTTTCACAATACTACAACTAGGACATGACGTAAGCATGCAATCATATTAACACACGTGTATTCTCGTTAACATGAATTAAGGCTTAAACGAACTACTGTCGGGCTATTTAACTTCAAAGTAAGATATTCCCGGAAGAAAATATCTTCACCTTATTCTTTATCATCCTCAAAAAGGTTAGGGTGATTTTTAGGTGTCCGCCTCACTCGAATAATAAAATAAATGCAATCGTATACATTTCGAATTTTGACATATTATAAGTTGTACGTACGCATACGCAATAAACTATAACGATCAGTAAGCGCTAGGTTGAGTAATGAAATTATTAACTACTCCCAAACAATAGTATATTAAAGTTTTTATGTCAGAAATTAAATTATATTCCTAAACAAAGAAAAATACTATATAGGTGTTCCATCACAAAACAATATTAAATACCATTTTTTTCTTAAAAATAAAAATTCCCTAACCATCTTATCCTATTATTTTATCCTAATTTTCTCGGTAATATGATGATTTCATATGATTTATTTATATGGACATAGGTTCTTCACAAATTCGCGAAGACATGTGACGATATTATTTATTAAATTCTTAGTTTTGCTTTTACACTATCGCAATGACAATGTTCTTACTATACCTATTTTATAAGCGAAGGGCGCTAAGCATCTGTGGGTGACGTCGACGGTTCGAATCTAAAGACAAAAAATACGTCACAATAAAGAGCAGCTACAATAAATAACTAATTAAATACAGCTACAGTTTACAGTTACAGTTCACCCGTACAGGCAAAAAACTCAGAGACAGTGTAAGAACAATGTTTTTGTGCCATGACTTCAGAGTTCTTTTAAATCTTTTTATGGTTAGAGTTTTCCAAGTGTTGGGTAACTGGTTATATATTTTAACACTTAAGATATCCGGGCTTTGAGTGGTCGTTTTTAGTCTATGTCTCATCAAATGAATTTTCGGATTCCTAATGCTATATGAGTGATCGTTATTGCTCTTATTAAT
>JARFOC010033108.1:0-28228 GCA_031763485.1 Osmoderma eremita
TGTATGGTATTGTAACTCATATGTTTATGTATATCACTGTAATTTAGATTTGTATTTTTACCCTGTAATTGGAAGACAGTTGGGTAATAAACATATTATTATTATTATTATTATTATTATTATTATTATTATTATTAATTGCAATCAAGTTATCATATGTTCGAGCACCGAATAGTGTATGCATTCACCCGTCTTGCAATTGAAATTAGAAATTAATGCATATTAGTGCACGTTTAAAAAGATAGAGAAATGCTCGTCTGCTTAAAATCTCAAATAATAATAATAATCCAGGCGATTATGGAGGTGATGGGCGGTATGATTCCGACGGTGAAAGAGGAATTTAAGAAAATTTTAGACCCCAAGCGCCTAGGGATACTTGTTTTCCCAATGCAGAAGCGGGTTATCCTGGGCGCTATCCAGGTTCTTCGAATATGAATATGAATCTGGCTACAACAACTAGAACTTGACGCCAATGGGGCACATATTCACGAGCTCCGTTCGCTTCCACAATGAGACTTGTATTTAGGTTCATACACAACGAAACTGGAATATAAAGTTTTATACAAAGATCATTAACTAGTTTGCAGGTAAACAGAAAAAAATTAACTTGAGATATTATTTATAGATTTCAAACAAGCATTTGACTCAATAAATAGGCAGCAGTTGATGATTATATTAGAAGAATTAAGTATACCACCAAAACTTATAAGGTTAATAGAAATGACGGTAAAGGAAACTCGGATAAAAATAAGAACAAGCTCGGTTGAAACGGAAGCATTTGAGGTAAATAAGGGCGTAAGATTGGGGGGAGGCGCTATCTGCAACTCTATTCAACATTTGTATGGAATACCGGACCGAAAATGTAAATAAAGGAAACATAAGAACAGAGCCGCGCAAAGAAAAAGTTTAGAAAAACTATATAAACAGATCTAAGCGAAGGGTGAAACACTAGGATTAAGGATCATCGAAACGAAGAAGTATTTGCAAATAGTCGGAAGGGAAACCAAGGAAAAGGTAAAAATTGAAGAAAATACTTTTGAAACTGTTAATATTAAATAAGTAGTAAACATAAGCAGGACAGGAGACAACCTTCAAGAAATAAAAGAAAAGGTACAGCAAATGAATGGCACGTTTTACGCGAATATAAAGACATACACAAACAAACAACTTACCAAGAAAACAAAAATAAAGATGTGTAAAACGTTACTTAGGCCTATGCGGCGGAGACAACGACGTAAACAAAAGAGTGAGAAAAAAGTCTTCAAACGTAAGAGAAAGATAATAAGAAGTATGATGGGGGCATAATAGAAAATAGATTATATAGGAGACGAACGAACCGAGAAATATCGAAGGAGGTATCAGTCAAAGTGAAGGAGAGCGTCTGGGTAATGTAATGGATTTGTCCCTGATCCAGCTGTAGAGGATCCAGAAAGGTTCCTTATGGAAGCGGCGAAGCTCCGTTAGGGGTGTGGAGCCATATATATACAGTGTACCAATCTTTCAAATAATTGGCAACACATTTTCGGTTACACCGGAAACGAATGTCAACTTGCTTATTTTAAATGGAACAGCCTGTATATTGTTAGCGCATATGATTTGTTTAATTATTAATTAGCACTCCTTATATCAATCTCTAATAGTTTATGAGTTATTTGAGGTTTTTTGTGTTAGAAAGAAATAAGCAAGAACACAAACTGAAACAATAAAATCTTATAAAAGGTTATAATTAAATAATTTATATAGTTGTCTTTACATTAGAATTCGATATTATTTTTTATCTTGTTGTTGACTTTCTTAAGAAGGCCGTGGAACTGTTTGGCATTTATCGATAGCAGCGTGACTCGTTAGAACCTTTTGCAAATCAGCTGAGCAACAAATCAATGCATTTTAAAGAGGGTTTATTAATGTTTAGAAGGGGACGGTGGAAATTTTGAACACATTTTATAAAATTTTATTGTTTATTTGTTACGTTTTTTTTTAAATATATTTTTCCTTTGATTGCTTAATTGATTTATTCCTAACACAAAAAACCTCAAATAACTCACAAAATATTAGAGATAGACATAGGGAGTGCACCCGAAGACCATTTAATGCAGCATTTAATGGTAGTGGTTCCCAATATTCCGCTAAGCGATGGTTTAGACGCCGCACCCTGTATATATATAAACATAAAGAAACCTAATGCTTTTGCGGCGGAAATGTGTAACGAGCAAAACGAGAGTCAAATAGTATATCTAGGTCTTTCACAGTACGAACCTTCTGAAGATCACTGCTATGTACCGAGTATGTGTAATTAATGCAGTTCACTTTTCTCATGTAGAAAACAAACAAACTTTTGTTAACATTTAACTTCAATTTATAAACTGAACACCTCGTTGCAATTACATCCAAGTGTTACTGTAAATGCCGAACATGATCCCAAGGTTTAATTGGTAGAAATGTATCTGCCAATTAAATGTTGGGATCATGTTATCAGCCTAAGCTAGTACAGGGCAAGATAGAGATACAAATAGGTTGTTTACATAAAGAACAAATAAAAATGACGCCAAATCCGAACCTTGAGGTATATCAGATGGCGAATCGAATTCAAAAGGTTTATATACATTATAGAAGACGTAATGCTAATCTACCGGTTAAATAAAACACTAACGAGACGTGATGATAACGAGACTTGTAACAGACGAGACGTAATAAGACATTCGTAGATATTTTCAAAATTGCTTCATTTACAGAAACTGCAAAGACTTTATTGACACGAGCTGCCTCGTAACATTATATAACTCATTGATTAAATCAAAATTGGAAAATGGGTCAATCATCTGGTATCCAGTTTGTATATGTACAATTGTATGAATTTATACAGAGGAGATTTTGAAAATATTTAATGCTTATTATGGAACGTACCCGGAGAAACGCTATGGTTATTCCGTTATGTCATCAAGATTCAATTTCACCTCCCTGGAAATTCGACGTAATATTTCGTGCATTAAATTATTACATAACATCTTACACTACACAATTGATTATCCTCTTTTCCTTGAACGTATATATTTCAAAACACCGAGATTCACATCTCGTCATCACCTGACCTTCTACATCCATTAAAGATTTTAAGTTCTTATTTAAAAGTTCATTTTCTTAAACAATTCTACTCACTGTAGTTCGGTTTATAGGATTTCAATTGAACATATTGCAAGAATCTTGGTTTTTAACACCACAAACCGCCACGATCGACAAGAATAAACAAACAAAAAGTTAATAGGATACGGTGGCTTAAAATAAATTTAAAATAAATAATACCTTTACCACCTTGTTGAGTAAAGAACTCTGAATACGTATTTCGGCAACTAAGTTGCCACCTTCAGCAGAAAACCACAAAGGAAAATAATGCCAGACGTAGCACTCTGGGAGAAATGCACCTCACAGAACACCACTAATAACAGAACGTAATGTTATTAGCGGTGTTCATTAAGGTGCATTTCTCCCAGAGTGCTTCGCCTGACATTATTATAGTTGATATAGATCTGTAATTTTCGGTATTATTTCTATGTATTACATAATTTAGAAATCTAATATTTCTAATTCAATATTGTACACTTTTAACGGTACTAACGTTAAAACAACAAATAAAATACTTCTAACCGCTTATCAAAGTTTAAACATTAACATCAAACGCGGGTGGAACGTTAAGCGGAAAATAAGGATCAAATAAGAATAAATAAAAATTAGATTACGCCACGAATTCATAGGGCTCCCCTTCATTAATTTAAATTGATTTCATCAGCTGTCGCATTCGTTCCTTTTTACAGCTTCCATAAAACCGAGTACCTACTACAATCCGTCGTCGCCCTCGTTCTCCGTCTCCATTGTGATCGCCTTAGAAAGCGCTCGGAAGTGGATTGATTGCGGAATTAAGAATTTATTGAAGCACTAAAATTTACGCAGCTCAATTTTAATCTTAATCTGCTTAAGTGATGTTCTGGGGGCAAGTAGTAAAAGGCAGATGCACGCGGAAGAGCGGCGATAAAATATGTACGCTGTAGAGTATGCAGTTCGTCGGAGACGTTCAAGGACGGATGGTCGATTTAGGTAAAATGCATGCAGCGTTCATTTAATACTTCAAATATGTACAATCTCTTTGCATACTTCACTTAATAGAATTCGAGTAATGAATGCAGTTGCGGAAATAGAAAAGATGTTGCTTGCCTGGTAGAAATAAGAAAATATTTGAGTGTGTACTTATGTTGCCGCTCTTTCCTAGAATTTACTTCCTTCAATGGATTACGTGCAATCTTTAGTTAATTGTTTGGTTCCTTATCGTCCTAAGACATGTCCAGAAATAACTTTTAGCCACCCATAACCATGTAGCGATTACACGTTGTTGCGAGATGCTAAAAGTTTCATTAAAAGCTACCGATTGATATAATATATTGATTTGTCTCGGTGACTTGTGTTTGATCGGTGTCCCCTAGATGTGGTATGTCGTAGTGCATGCAAGCGGCTGGGACGTTTCGCAATAAGTTCGGTGACGCATCAGCGATGAAAGTGGGTTTAACATTCGGAGAGACGCCGATGGAGCCTGGTAGGTAGAAACTCGAGTTCGTCTTTAATGCTTGTACCCCATCATTGCTTTTGCTAGTATGGTGATTCCAGCAATAAACCATGCGTTTGTAATGGCATTCTTTTCGACTAATTGTTTTTGGCACTTTTTATAGGTCGATATTAATTATTGAAACGGAAAATTAAATGGCCGGGTGTAGGCTATAAAATGAGCTGATAGAATTATTTATGGCCCTTGAGCGTTTTAGAGACAAGTTTTTTTTTTAATTAGACTATACTTTTTTTTTAATGTTTCTGAGAATTTTTTCTCTGAAAGCAACAATATATCACAAGTATACCTTTGCATAACAAAAATCATTCTTGATGATATCTTTCCTGAGGCGTTGAGGCGGGCACTTGTGGTACCAATTCCTAAGTGTACTAATCCTCAGTTAGCGTCCGACTTGAGGCCCATAAGTCTACTGTCGGTTTTGTGGAAAATACTTGAGAAAGTAATAAATCAACAATTAATTGAGCACGAGGATAGGTACGATATTTTGCCGGCTCACCAATCTGGATTTCGAACCGGACATAGTTGTGAAACAGCACTGCTTAAGGTGACTGATGATTGCTGCGTCGGACAAGGGATATGCATCCGTTTTGATCGTGTTAGGCTTTACTAAGGCCATTGACACAGTTAATCATGAACTGCTTGTATCTGTTCTTCGTTATATTCGTCTTTCCAATAGTGCAGTATACTTGTTAAGCAGTTTTTTGCGTGGCAGAACACAGTTGGTGTAGATAAATAACCAATTATCTACCAATTCATCCTTGACGTCTGAGGTGCCGCAGGGATCGGCCCGCTGTTATTTTCGCTGTATACTTGTACCTTATTGGAACAAGTAAAGCATTGTGAGGTTCACATGTATGCTGACGATAGGCGATTATGCTACTCTTTCCGTAAAGAATCTTATGTAGATGCTATGTATTGTGCTCAGCAAGATTTGGATACAATTCGCCGTACCTGCTCTATCCGCTCGTTACATATTAATTCTAGGAAGTAGGCTGTTATGTTTTTTGGTAGCCAGCAATGTGGGATGGAGCTGATGCGGGAGTTTAGGCTGTCCATTGATGGTGAGACCTTGCCTGTAGTATGGTAAGCTAAAAGTCTTGGTGTAATCATTGACCACAATTACAGATATAGGCTACAGGTGTCCAAGTATGTTCAGCGTGCATACTGCAACTTAAAAATCTTTTATCAACATAGGTCTTACCTATCCAGAGACATTAAGCTTACATTATGTAAGGCGTTGGTATTATCCCACTTCAACTATTGCTCTGCCGTGTACGGTCCATGTATAGATTTTAATGATCGAAGTCTGATATAGAGAGCGCAAAATTCGTGTTTAAGATTTGCATATAATATCGGAAAGTATGAACGTATTTCACATACCCTTTCTTGCTGCAAATGGCTCAATATGCGTAATCGGACATTGCTTCACGTGTCACGTTAGTGTTATACAATTATTAGGCATAAAAAACCCCCGCATCTCTACGATAAGATAGCGTTTCGTGAGGATGTACATCACATAAATATTCGGTCACGTGGGTTAATTACATCACCACTACACAGGACCGCACTATTCGAAAGTTCATTTTATTACGTGATCTATAAGATATATAACGCTTAAAGAAATGTCGCCCGCCATGTTTGAAAAATGTTTGCGTCAACTCATACTATAGACGATTACTTGGAGCTGCTTTGGTTTAATTGTGTTTAACCTTGTACAGTTGTATAATTTGTTTAATTTTGTATAGTGTGTATTACTTCATATAATTCTATTAATATTGTATGATTTCGAATACACATATGATTTAATTGTTTTGGGTGTGGAAATCGTGTTCATCCCAGAATATTAGTTAAGTTATTATACGCACATAATTCGATTGTATATATTTTCTTTATTTATACAAGGATATGCGGAAGAATGGTAAGGGTTTTATACACTCCGACCAAGCATATCCTTGTGATTTTCATTCACTTTCCATTAATTTATTATCACTGAATTGTATTACTGTGTTGCATTATTTCCTTGGTTGTTAATACAAATGTAGGATTGCAAGTGGATGAAATAAGACATTAAAATATTAAAAATAATTATTTAGCCGTGTGTAAAAGTACCACTAGCATTGGAAACAAATGACGAGCACCAAGCGGGGATCGAAATGCATTGCGGTGCTACAATCTGATAACTGTTACTTTTTTTTGAAGTTTTTCTTATGTAAAGGTATGCTTGTGATACATTGTTGTTTTCAGAAAAAAAATCTCCATCATAATCATAAAAAAAGTATAGTCTAATTTAAAAAAAGCTTGGCCATAAAACCTTAAAACGCTTAAAGGTTATAAATAATTTTGTCAGCTCATTTTATAGGCTACATCCAGGCATTTCATTTTCAGTTTCAATTATTAAAATCGGAATATAAATGAAGGCGCTACGGACTCATTTTTTTAATATAAGACGGCCTGAATATGTCACTTCATTGATTAATATTAAATTTATTTCTATTACCACTAATTGTAAGCTTTATTTTGTACAGGGTGTTAAACAATGTGTCCCAATCTTTGAGGAGGAATGGCCAAAAATTTGCAAAAAAAGTCTTTAAAAAATAGATAAGCAAAAAGACACAAGTGTAACAAAAAGGAATATTCCTCAGTATTTCCGAAACCATCTATTTGCGGACCCTTTCCTACATATTGTGGGAAATACAATCCCGCTCAAAGTTTGTGACACATTTTCTTTAACATCCTGTATACTTCTAAAATTTTCT
The DNA here is from genome assembly GCA_031763485.1 of Osmoderma eremita. Lineage (NCBI taxonomy): Eukaryota > Metazoa > Arthropoda > Insecta > Coleoptera > Scarabaeidae > Osmoderma > Osmoderma eremita. The sequence goes on from JARFOC010033108.1 coordinate 7,369, forward strand.
ATAATTCTAAAACGCCTTTTTTGATGAAAAAGCACACGGTAGCGGTTTGCAGAGATTTGATAAATTATTAAATATCTCGTCGAAATAAGCCGAAAATACAAATTGTTCTATGAAAAATAAACACGTCAGACTAAGCAAAAAAAGATAAACAGGGTCTACATAAAAATCTGTTAAATATTAATCGCCACCATCAGACCCTATACTTCCTCTACGTGTTAGTATGCCTAAAGGGAAACTTGATAACGTTGAAAAGGGTTAGAAAAAGGAGCGACGTTATTAACTGGTGCCCCGTGTTAGTTCGAAGTGAAAGTAAGAAGGGTCTGGTGGAGTCCGGAAACGCGTACGCAACACGCAAGAATTTCGGTACATTTCCGGAACAGCGTTTTCACATTGTCCGACCAGGCAGCGGGGTCAACTGGTTCCGTTGACGAAGGTGCTCCCGCAATTTTCATCCGAGTGAAACGTTAAAAATCACGAATGCTGCCAACAAATAATACCCTCCGGTGTGGAATTAAACAGCAACGATTTAATGAAATTCTTATGCTCAGACAATTGGTACGTTCATAATTAAAATATTTGTTATGTGTGGGGCTGCCATCCGTTCGATGCTATGTGTGTGTGGGAGTTAGGACAATATGGAAATAAAGAGAGTATTTGCCCAAAGATGTAAATAATGCAGAATTAAATCTACATACGATAGCAGAAGATTGTAAATTTAGTCTCAATTGAAATCGATATATTTTGTGTATCAGGTAATATTGCTACTAAACTGTGATACTACATAAACTTTCATCAGAAAATACGTTTAAAATTTGTTTATTAAATCAAAAAGGAAAAATAGTGGCGCCTTCACCAAAATTACACCTGCCATTTTTTCCGTATATTGGCTATATTTGGGGCTATCATCCGTTGGAGATGATGTGTCTGCAGGAGTTAGGACAATAAATGCATATGGGCTCATACAGAATAGAAATAAAAAGAGTATTTGCCCAAAGATGTAAATAATGCAGAATTAAATCTACCTACGATGGCAGATGATTGTAAATTTAGTCTCAATTGAAATCGATTTTTTTTCTGTATCAGGTAGTATTGCTACTAAACTGACACTACATAAAATTTTATCAGAAGATATGTTTAAAATTTCTTTATTAAATGAAAAAGGAAAAATAGTGGCGCCTTCACCAAAATTATACCTGCCATTTTTTCCGTATATTGGCTATATTTGGGGCTATTATCCGTTGAAGATGATGTGTATGCAGGAGTTAGGACAATAAATTGATATGGGCTCATACAGAATAGAAATAAAAAGAGTATTTGCCCAAAGATATAAATAATGCAGAATTAAATCTACACACGATGAGAGAAGATTGTAAATTTAGTCTCAATTGAAATCGATATATCTTGTGTATCAGGTAATATTCCTACTAAACTGATACTACATAAACTTTCATCAGAAAATCTATTTAAAATTTGTTTATTAAATCAAAAAGGAAAAATAGTGGCGCCTTCACCAAAATTATACCTGCCATCTTTTTCCGTATATTGGCTATGTTTGGGGCTATCATCCGTTCGATGTTATGTGCGTGCAAGAGTTAGGACAATAAATGCATATGAGCTCATACAGAATAGAAACAAAGAGAATATTTGCCCAAAGATGTAAATAATGCAGAATTAAATCTACGTACGATGGCAGAAGATTGTAAATTTAGTCTCAATTGAAATCGATATATTTTCTGTATCTGGTAATATTGCTACTAAACTGACACTATATAAACTTGCATCAGAAAATCTGTTTAAAATTTGTTTATTAAATCAAAAAGGAAAAATAGTGGCGCCTTGACGAAAATTATACCTGCCATTTTTTCCATATATTGGCTATGATTGAGGCCATCATTCGTTCGATGTAATGTTTGTGCAGGAGTTTGGACAATAAGTCCATATGGGTTCATACACAATAGAAATGAAGGGAATATTTGACCAAAGATGTAAATAATGCTGCTAAACTGTAATACTACATAAATTTTATAACGTACCAATTTAATTTTACGGCAATATTTAAATATTTATTGTATTTGGCGTAGCAAAACCATCTATTGGTGACAAGTTTAACGAAACGATGATAGATAATCACTTGATCTGTCACGTGGGTGTCATTATTTTGCCCGTTATTGTTGGTAGCACACGTATTTGCAATTATTTGGCGGAGAAATTGTGAATGTTGTGAATGTATGGATTTTTATGAATAATTCCGCTCAAGCTGGTTGGAGTTATTAAAGCAAATTTTGATAACTCCTTATGGGTTAAGGCGTGGATGAACGCGTATTATTGAAATTCAATCAATACGAGCACCAAAAAAAAAGCCGCACACCATCCATGTAAGGTACTAAATCATTAATGTCTATACTTAATTCTTTGGTAACACAAAACTTTTTAACCTTTTATTTCTCTACGTTTGCTTAGTTTTTCTTTTATTTTACTTTTTACTAGGCTTTCATTTCTACTTTAACTTTTACTACGTGGTAAGATTTTCCTTGATGCTTTAAACGGTCCAAACTAGCAATAAAACACTTTACGAGCTCATACCTTTGAAATTATCCCACTCAAACAGCCTTGATCACTCGTTAGACTGCTATTTCAAAATGTCATTTCATTATTAATCCTACAAACTAATTAGAAGGTAATTAATTAAATGGGTATTAGTAAAGATTGCAAGGGCTCTGGGGCAGTATAATAAACACACTGCATCGGATCACTCCTCTAGCACAATATATCCATTAATTAGGGACAAGTGTTTCGGGAATACTCTGATTCTCATCGTCAACCGGATAATCCCATGGGTGTTTGTGGATATTTGATCGGTTGAACCCTTAACCACTCCAGGTCATTTTACTAGGTTTTTTTGTTAGTAAATTCTGAATCTAAGTAAGCGGTGCTTCTATCTGCCCGAATGACGCAGTGGTAAGAACGCTAGGCATCTGTAGCGGATGTTGATGGTTCGAATGTCCGTTCCGGTAACTGGTTTTTTTAAATAAAAATCGGTTGCAGCAAGGGCACCACTCTCCCGGTACCATTCAGTGTTGAGGATAAATCAACACTACTGCCCTCTTACGGCGAGGAGGGTCAGTAACAAGCCATACACTTCACACACACACACACATTTACACAAACCTAACGTAGAGTGATACAATAGACCTCAAGGCCGCAAGTCTCTGCAGTAGGATACAAACAAGTAAAAAACAAAACAATTGTTACTTTCCTCGTGGCATTAGGGTACTTTTGAAGTAACAGGGATCCAGTACATAACCTTGCTTCGTATATTAGATGTTGCATGAGGCTAACACCTGTATGCGAACAAGACTCTACACCGTAAATTTGAGAGAGGTGCTACTTTGTTGTATTGTCTGTGGAAAACAGGCTACTTACAATTCGATAAACTTGCCCACCGAATCTCGTCTCGCATTTCATTTTGGCCAGAGCTAATGTGCCAATGCGAGAGAGGTACTGACTAATTGCAAACGAGGTTCCTCTTTTGTATTGCTTGTGGCAAGAAGGCCATTCGCAACCCAGGAGAGTTTGTTCCTCCGCCACTGCATGCCTCATATAGTTTTGGGCGAAGGCTTGATTCAATATGAGCATCCGACACAACAGACTATTTCTCCGACACTGACCAGGAATTACGGTTATTGTAAACTTATTATTGCATTCTATATATATATTTGTTCAGGTATCACGTTTGTTGTAAATATATATTTTACGTCTTCGAAATAAACTGTTAATTTTGTTTGCTTGGATTTACCACTTGTTTGATTTTTCTCTTCAAATAAAACTGTAAAGGGAAGTGTCTTTTTAATAAATTATCAACAACCCTGACTTACTCACCGATTTTAGCTACCCGTAGAGCAATTTAACTTTAATTTATTGTTGGAGCAAATTTATTTTGTCTGTACATAACCTCTAAGGAATGTCAACCGCTGATCTATGGTTCAACTTACCTATTTAACCGCCATCTATCCGTCGTAAGCGTAAATACCGCGAGTAGAGCGACTTAAGTCTGAAGGAAACTACACCCACATAGAATAAATTTTATTAAACAAAATTTGCATTTTGGATTCAAAATACCCGGTACCGATATCCCACCGAACATCAGTAGATGACTTGTCGCCCAAACAGCGTTAACCGGAACACCGTTACAACGTAATGTGAGAAATATCCAAAGCGCAAAAGAATTAACCCATGAACTGCTATTATAGCCACTCCTTTCATTGCTTTTGCTTGGTATGGTGATTACTATAAGAGACCACGGGGACATTTTTACATCAAGTATTTAAAGGATGCGTTTCCACAAGATATTAAAGCGATGGTTCTTAGTAACAGTAAACCTGCTATTGTATAAAAAAACCTACATAATTATAATCCATATACATATACATATGTACAATGCTATTCATAATTAACTTTTAAATGTATGATTCGATTTTTGGAATAGATATAGGCGGTACAGAATATCAGATATTGAAGTTTATTATAATACCCTGGGCTAGAAGTAAACGAATAGGACTATAACTGCATCCGAGAAGATAACAACCACCTAAAGTTGTTGCAGAGCAAATATCTCCAAACATATGCATACCGTGGAGGGTAACATATCTACATATGTGCGATGTACATGCATGCATAAACTCTTGCCAGGACTATCTGCAATAAAGTACATAGTTGCACTATCTCTTGGGTGTCACAGTGTAGCTGTCGCTATTTTAATGCTAGCCGATTGTGGTGAAGTCGACGAGCGAAACGTTATTTCTTACGTTATACATTCACTTCAGCAGTTACTTCGTTCCAGCTAGCCGTTTCGTCGTCCTCCGCGAAAAGGATTAGTGAGGTGCACCACACGCAAGAACTTCGAGCGTCGCTTAATTAATTGCGCAAACGTAGAAACGCACGTCGTCTGTTCGTTCTGCCAAGTCCGAATTGCCTGGGCGGTGCGATGATCCTTTGAAACCGTAAACATCGGCTTCCGAAACTTTGCTTGATACGCGGTGCTTTTCGATGAGATGAAGTTAGACGATATCCGGCGCTAGATTGAGAAGTTTCCGTACTTGCATGGGCGTTGAGTTAACCGAGGCGTTATTAAAGTAATTCAGTGCCCACGGCAAGTTATTAGGATAAAGCGTTTGGGTTGGTTGATGTTTATTATACAAAATCTTAAATAAACAATATATCTGGAAGAGTGTGCACCGTTTAAAGGAAATTATAAAATTGCTTATGAGGTATACGAAATCAATACATGGTGTTCCTCGAATGCTTCATAAGCAATTTTATAATTTCCGTTAAACGACACAGACTCTTCCAGATATATTTATTTAAGATTTTGTATGATAAACATCAACCAACCTAATGCTTTATCCTAATAATTTGCCTTGGGCACTGAAAATTGCTTATGAAGTATACGAAATCAATACATGGTGTTCTTCGAAAGCAGTGCTTTTAAATATAAGATGTAACGGTTAGAATGCAGGGAGTATACATTATCACATCTCGAAGGCCTTTGACACTATTTATAACAATTTCTTGTTTGACAAAAATCTACAAGGTGGCGCAAAAGTTGTCACCCGATGTTCTTTGACTGTATTTTTTTTAATAAATGAAAAACTTTAGTTTTGCTTTTGGATTGTGTTTATTTGATGTCTAATTTTTTTTTTCATTAAGTAGAGAAGCTGATATCGGCCAAATGACCGCCGCCAGAATTGATGACTATACGGTATCTTCCCTCACTCTTACCAGAACTTCTGGCGATAGATTCCTACATTCCTGACGGATATTCTCTTTGAGGGCCTCAAGAGTCTGAGGCTTGTTGGCATAGACTCGTGACTTCAAGAAACCCCACAAAAAGAAGTCTAGGACGGTTAAATCTGGCGATCTTGCCGGCCAGTGCAAATCACCAAAGCGAGAGATTAGGAGACCCGGAAATGCAGCCCTCAGAATTTCGGTTGTGGCTCGTGCAGTATGCGGCGTTGCTCCATCCTGTTGGAACTACATGTTCTCCAGTCCCAATTCGTCCAGTTGATGAAGGAGAAAGTCGTTGAGCATGGCTCTGTAGCGCTGGCCGTTCACAGTAGTTGTTTGGCTCGCGGCGTTTTCGAAAAAAATAAGGCCCGATAACGCCTCCAGCGTAAACACCACACCATACAGTAACTTTGAGCGGGTGTAATTGCTCTTCGTGTGTTATACGCGGATTTTCGGTGCTCCAGAAGCGATAATTCTGCTTATTCACGTATCCACAGAGATGGAAATGGGCCTCGTCGCTTATGATGATTTTCGATGAAAAGTTGTCTTCCTCGTGGTCGTGATTCGCTTAGCGGTCAACGGCTAGCAGCTGATGCACTGTCCGCACTTTGTAAGGGAACACCTTCAAGTCTTTCACCAAAATTCTCTGTAAACACCGCCGATTGACGCCCAATTGTGTGGCACGTCGTCTGGTGGATACTCCGGGGTCTTCTGCGACATCTTCAGCCACAGCCGCGATATTCTCATCAGAACAGCTGCTTATTATCACATCTCGAAGGCCTTTGACACTATTTACAACAATTTCTTGTTTGACAAAAGTCAATTTCTTGAGAGCGCATTGTAATACATTGATACATTAAATACATTGGTTATTATGACTGCAAAACAGCAGACAATTTCAATGAACAGTTAACGTATGACAAATACCAATAAATACCAGTCCGATTATGAAACCTATTTTATCTATAGTTTGAGTATTTCTTGTTCTTATTATTACATCTTTTTTGATTTGTAATAGTTTCAACGTTTGGAGTACCATATTCAACAAAACGCACTTTATCTCTTTGGTTTGCCATATTCGTGTTAGATTACCCAGGAATTTTTTTAATTTGGGATAAGACTTGAATTTATGTGCTTTAACTTTGCATTTTTTTAAATATCTCAGTTATCAAGGGATCGCTACTTCCTTTAATGATAGATTTGTGTTTATTATTTATTCTTTCTGTTTTTAGATCTTCAATATATGATTGTATATCTTTTACAGATTCCAAAATTGTTCGTGATCACTAAAAATTTTGTTACACGTCACCGATTCGCGAAACAGTATTATTTCCCATACTTAAAACTGTGTGAATTTCTGAAAACTATAACCTGGACGTATGTTAAGCTCACATCTACACAGCGTGACAATTATAGATACAGGCACCAGTACTTTACTTCAAATTTGTATGTGTTTAACTAAAGCAATATTTAGACAACTTGTGTGGGATGTTGTTGGGGTTACAATGCTTACCACCCCTAACCTTACCAAACAGCGTATTCAAACTCTGCGTTGCCTGGGCAATTACATTAGAGAGAGGGTAGCTAAGGCTTCCAGATCTCGGTTGAAAAGCGATAGCATAGATAATTACACTTCAATTTATGTAAACGATTTGAATGGGTTTTGATGATTGGCCTTTATCTTTCATTCAGTCGATTATGTAAGGTGCGATAAAGATACAATTTATTCTTTGATTATTTTAATACTCTAAATCTACATTAAAAGGTGTTGCGCACCATGAATGATATTGAGTTGTTAATTTACTTCTTGAAATGCAACCTCAGCCGCTTAGTCAATTTGGATGAAAATTAATAAAAGAGATTACAACACAATTCCCAGAAATTTGTAAATATCCCAAGTAAATACTTCCCAAACGTACGATTAAAATCGTAACGTGAACGATAACAAAACTGTTTAAAACTAAATCGTAGAATAACACATTCCTCATTAGATGATTACATGACCCATTATTTAGTGGATTTTTGTTTTAATTAAATTCAGAATATATAGTTAGTCCGAATATTATCATTTTCATGGTCATAGTTGCGAGGTATATTCAGGATTACAAACCGCAAAATAAATCAAATTTATTATATGATACATGAATTACTTTGCCAGAACTGCGCGACTTGAGATAAGTATAAAATGGAGTGTTCATGTTAGACAAACCATGTTCGAAGTTTAAATTTATTGTAAGAGTACCGTTACAAGTTTAATTGTTTGAAACATATTTCGAAAAAACACTGAGATGTGAATATTTTGGTCCATTTATAAAACCAAAAAATACCCTTACCACCTTAATGAGTGAAGAACTCTACATACGTACTTTGACAACTAAGTTGCTATCCTCAGTAGAATCTACAAAGGAGAATAATGTTAGACGTAGTACCTTGGAAGGCATACACTGCACCAGATCACCACTTGAATAACACTGAAGTGTTATTCGAGTATTATGAATAATTGAGAGATCACCACTTCAGTGTTATTCAAGTGTTACAAGTCATGAATGATTTGGTGCAGTATAACATTATGTTCTATTGTAGATTCTACTGAGGATGGCAACTTAGTCGCCGATGTACGTATCTAGAGTTCTTCACTCGTTCAGGTGGTAAGGGTATTTTTGTTTAGTTTTACTATTTCAAGCCATCATATCCGATTTTACACCTATTTAATTTAAAAAAAGTAGATATTATTTAATATAGAAATTCAGCCCAACAGCGCAGTGTTTGGTATGCCGTCTAGAGAACTGATGATATTTTAGTCAATTCTCTAGATATAACTGTACAATATATTTATCGTACACTTATCCTATGTACTGCATACCGAAACCGCTGGGACCTATAGGCAATTCATTTTGCAGAAAGGAATAATGTTCATGTCTTCTAATTTTTCGGATTCGTCCACATGATGATATATTGTCTCACGAACACGTTTTTTAGGGGGCGAATTTATGATTAACGTAGTATCAATATCTTTCACAATATTCCACATAATTTTTTCTCCGAGTCCAAGCTGCTTTGCAGCCAATTTTATTGATGCCGACCTCGAGTTGTCATGCTTCAACTGCGAATACAGATTGTAAGCCATTAACCGTTGGCCACTGCGGATATGCTTTCCTTGAGGATTTTTTGATGGTCCCGGTAATGGATTATCATCTCGGCCTAATACTTCTTCGTCAACCATATTAAAACACTGAACACCCTGTAATAGTTATCAATAAATACCTTTTTGCACTTTCAATAGATAGAACATACCTCAAATTATCAAGTACTGCAACAATCGAGTTCTGACAAGAACTATTTTGGAGACAATCTTTAAAATACAATAAAAAAATATAAGCAAACAATTTGATAGGAAATAGAAGAAGAAAGCAGTGCAATCAGAGCGGAATACAACGACTGAATTTAACAAATGACATTACACTAAACATAGAAAACGCAGTTATCACTGATATTTTATTTTATCCAACATAAATTCACTGCGGGAAAATTATATCCTTTTCGTATGCGTAAATCTACCGCGGATTTCGACCAATAGTAAGCCGAGATATTTTCTCCTATCTTTTTGAACGCTGTCTGTATACTGCAAATAAATTCGACAACGATAATATAAGATCAACAAAAACACAACGAGATGGTGAGAAAGATCATAACAATATATTGAAAAATTAATGAGAATCTTGAAACAGTTGCTGCCTTATTTGCAGTAGATTTGGCAAGAAGCTGATGGCCACAAATTGCATAACTGGAATAGAAGATTGTCAGAAAAATGCGAAAGTGTAGCACATGTAAATTATTAACTGTCAATTTAATACGCTAAACTAAAAAAGCATATGCGATTGATTGAAGCAGGACCCTTAGAAATTATAAATATTTATCCACAAAGCAAAATAAAATTGGAAAATATAATCCGATAAGAAGAAGGTTATTAAAAACACACCGACAGCACGTCAACCCGTCAAGTATACCATAGGTACTTCATATTTCAGGTTCCGCGCGCAAAAGGGTATAAATACTTTATTGAATATTGCGGCTCTTTCATTGTGTACGTACCAAACTGGAGAACTCGGCGCGCGACGAAGCCTTTGATCACTCGTAAACAGTTCAGAGGCGAAGGTGGGGAATTAAGGTTTTATTGGATCCGCCGCTATTCCTTTGAGCCGTTGGTCGGATGCCGCTGCGTATTTTTAGTTTCCCGTCGAACTAATAACTCGCCCGTTCGAGATAATTCTCTGGAAAACGGCTCTCCTTTATCGCCAAACGCTAGCGTTTTAAAAACTTCCCTCAGCCACACACGATGCCGCGTTTACGAGCCGAACGAGATCTCTACATGCATACACGTACCAATCTTGATTAAAGCTCTGATCGTGTCTACGTCTGCGGTCATCTCAAATGGAACTTTTAAATTTAATAACAAACTGCACTTCAAACGCTCGAGAATGCATGTACTAACGTTTGTACCAACATGGGTAATGTTAAAAAAAAAGTTAGTTCTTAAGGACACGCGGAAAAAAAACGATTTGACTATAATTTTATGTTCAACAAATAATGTTAAGTGTAGACATATTTATTGCTTAGAGAACAATACAATTATTGTTGGTATTAACATAATTTTATATTAAAAGCTGATCGGAAGTGATCGTCTAGCATAGTAGAAACGCTATTTATCATGTGACTTTTTAACCCGGCATGTGACAGGTGGATTTTTATCACATGTTCCGACAGAAACCCCAATTTCGGTTTGCCTAATTTCTAAGAGTTTTAAGAGGCTCCAACTTTATTTTGTGTTAGCTTTTAATCATTTTTTATCGAATTAAACACAAATGGTTAAAAAATATTATTTATTTTTTTCTGAGACATATGTTTAACTTAACATATCAAATTCGACATAAAAAATGCGGCATTTATAACAAAAAATGTTTTCAAAAAATAAAACATATGCATCTAATTAGTTGTACTTGGTAGCTGGAGGTAAAAACTCTAATCCTTAAAACAAAAAAAAAACTTCATTGAAGTAGGTGGTAAACTAAAAAAATTATGGTGCGTTGAAATCGTTTGATTTTTTACAATCTTTGCAGTGTATGTTCGAGACATATAAAAGTACTGCAGGCTTCACACACGTTTTTTGTCTTCCTGTCCCGAGCTCTAGGGCATTGTGAACATCTTTGTTGATCCGGTGTAAGCCTTTTTGACTTTGGCTCAGAAATTTCGCCTAAAACTGTGCGAATGCAGGTGCGCAATTCGCGCGTGAGATTGGATTTCCTATTCTCTGCAATTGCTGTTCTTTTACTAACTGCTTGTCTAATTCTTTTATAAAAGATGTTCTGGGAATTATTCTACCATTACTGTATTCTCTAAAAATAATCTGGGCAATTGATAGAAGCGGTATTGAGTAATGAAAAGAATATGGTTAGAGGCCAACGTCTACTATTGCGAGCAACACAATAGCTTGAAGACATTTCCGGTACTTTCTTTTCCGAGTTATGAACCACATCATCATGATGTAACGACGACAGAAGTAATGTGACTTTTCCAGAGTTTCGATAATAGAAAATGAGAGTCAAATCTTTTTGAAACCCAAATGTACTCGAATATCGCTATTTATTGGGCGTTTGTAAAAATTCTGGAGGAATATCTCCTTTTGCCACTCGCTCATGTTGCTAAATAGTCACAAAAGAAAAAAAGACATCAGAGAACTACTATAAAAACTTGTTCATACCTTGCTCGATAGGCTAAAAGATAATGTATGAAAACGTTTCAATAACCGACATGTGGGGTGTGTCATACCCCGATATATTTTGACGAGACCCTTTGTCTTCAAGATGCAACATGCAACCGGCGCTTGCGTATATATGTGATTATGTACATATCATGTGAAGCTATTGGACGGCGCAGGCGCGAACAATAAATTTTAAGAAAGTTGTGTATATGTTTTAAGTCGTTGGGGTTTGCTACAACCCACGTGTCATATGCCGGGTTAACGAATCAAAGAAGCGTCTAATGACGCCAATATTACCACACCCACTTCCATTTTATACAAGATGAGACTGGTGGTGCGTGTTTGTGTTTGTTTAATTGTACGGCAAAAGAAATGGTATAGATTTTGAAGAGTTGGGGTTGCTCAGAGGTGGTGGATACTTTCCAAAGTAAGTATGATAGGTGTATTAAATTATTTATTTTCTGATGCAAATTATTAAGATAATATAATAAATATTATATTATATATATGGTATTGAACTTTAAAATATTGAAAATAAGGTGTACAAAATAATAATCATATATTATTAAATATATTAGATTTTCCCTAATTCCCCTTTCGAATATGGTTTTGTCTCTTCTTTTTTTCCAATACTCGCGATGGATGTAGAATCAATAATATTTACAACCGACATTTATCTGATCTTACAAACAAAGTATATAATGGGATTGACAGTAGGTATTGTTTGCCAACTATTCGATTTTAATCGTCGGGGAACGTGTCTGAATGCGCTGTGTGCAACGGAATCGTTCGGTTCGTTTGGACATCCGAAATAGGTGCAATCGACAACCTTGATCTAGATATACGAAACTGGGAAGCAACGATTTGAGAGTGCACAATCGCCGTTGAAAACTGTTTTGGAACGGAAAAATCTATATCAGTAATTGAAGGAGGACGCTGTATATTCGCATTGTGATACAAAAGAAAAGTAATAATTTATCTTCGATAAATTCACATGTATATATGTACGTACCGCTGGGTTAGTTTTAGTAGAGTTGTGAGTAAATCGCGGAATGTGGGACTGGCATCATCTAGTCAGGCCCCTTTGATGATATGTTTACCTTTACTTCCGAGAACGTTTTAAATTCGACTATGACCGGCGACAATATAGGGTAAAAGTTACGGTCTTATAGTCACCCGACGAATTCTGCGCTTCTAAAACGACAGAGAAATGTCAGACGCTATGCTTATTGACCAGGAGGTGTGCGAAAATTTCCCTAATATCAAATAAAAATAAAATACAATATAACGTAATAATAATAATTGTGGCTTTGTGAAATTCAAAATCCAAAAAAAACTAAATTACTCTTTCTCAAGAAATCAAATTGAATGGAATAAATGTTCGTACGTCATAGAGTTACTCAATTTGCGCCAATTTGTGACTTTTTTTTCGAATAACGCTGTTTGCGATTATACGTAACGTTGACAATTCCATTTGGGCCAACACATTAAAGAGGTATTACAAACTACACATTGAACTTTAACGCCATCACATTTTTGTTATAAATTGTGCAACTTTGTTCAACATGGATCGCTTTCGCGACCTAGGCAGCATTTTTAAAACAAACGCAGAAGCAAGAAACGTTTACGTGTTTTAAGGTTTCAGGGCCAAGTTTTTTTTTTTAAATTAGACTATACTTTTTTTCTGATTCTGATGGAGAATTTTTTCTGAAAACAACATCGAGACGAAAATCTACGACTCAACGTACTTCTGAGTGTTGAGGAAAAGCACTAAACTTTCACTAGAGAGATTGGTGCTAATTTAGGAACTTCCTAGGATACTGTGCAGCGAATTTTGAAAAAAGAGAAAGTAAAACCGTATATTCCACGAAAAATTCGTGCAATAGAAGCTGGTGATCCTGAACGCCGGACGACATTCTGCCGTTTCTTTCTAGAAAGAAATTCGAGAGTGAGTGATATCTCACTGGAAAACGTCTGGAAATTCTAAAAAACGTGAAATTTATTTTGTGTATCTAAGATATTCGTCTATTCTATATGAATGTCATTTTCAATCATACCATGTAAGTGAATGTGATGAATAAAATTTCATAAAGCAAAATGAATTAGATTATATTTCGCAAGCATTGTACATACTTTTAAATAATAAGATGTATGTTACAATAAGATATGCTTGTTAAACCTGATACATATATATTATGGTATTATCTATACTACAACATTAAATATATGGTGTTAGTACACCATATATACACACGTTTATAGTTAAACGTGTGTATATTTTTTATTCCCCCGCCTTCTAGAAGTTTATATATTTGAAATAAAATCCCTTTATTAAACATAAATTCTGTTTGGATCTAGCAGATTGAATATTTAATATAAGCATATGTTACTTTTATATTAACAAATAAGCATAGCTATTCTTAACAAATATTATTGTTGCCATTACAATAAATTATGTTTGAGAAATAAGTATAATTTTATTTTTATTTAAAAAATAAAAAGTTACTATATATACCTATAAATTATATTTAACCTAAGTATACATTTTTCTCTGTGCAGTTTGTATGTTTATTTACTCCTCAACTATACTTTCTCTCTCCCTCTCTCTCTCTTTCTAAAGTATCCAGATTCGTCTATTCGTAATTTCTTTAAGGTTCATTATCTTAATTTTTCGTAATTTTTTATAAATTTTTGATTAAACTCGGATAAAATATCTACATATGCGAATAAGCTTTTGGAAACTGGAGTTTAGCACACCTTTTAATCTCCCAGAACCGCCATATTTTAGGCGACAAAAAGTAATAAATTTCATTCCCTCCGTAACCCCGGAATATCTAATACATAATTCAGCCGCTACGGCGCCGATAGCTTTCATGATCAATCTAATAAATTTCTAATAAGCGAAACTTCGGGTAGCACGACTACCAGTTTGATTAATTTCATAATTTGTGACATCGCCGATGCAGCGCCACTAATCGTTAGCGTAAATAATTGATCCGAACTTCTGAGCGGGAATCCCTAGAAGTATGCCGATATAGCCGATGATAGAGGATGGGTGCGCGGTGCAAGCAACATTACGAGAACTCTGGAGCTTCCGGTAAATTTGCACAGCTCTCGAAAAGAGAGACGCGCACAGTCATAATTATCGCGCCTATTAGTCCATGAAATGCAGATTCTGGTCTCGCGTATCGTTGCCGGTACTCGCGATGATGATCCCCTTGATGAAGTATCGAATAATCCCGCGCAGAGATAATTTTTGATTACCGTAAAACCGCAAGCAATAACGTAATTTTGACGACAGACGGTGCGAATTATTGGGATTAGCTAACACACGTTCGAACGATAATTTGCGGCTAATGAATTACGTGCGTCTGATGTTCGAAAACAGTACTCTAATTGTATGGTTAAAAAATAATTTGAGCTAAGCCAACGTTCCCAAATTGTGTTAATTGGAAAGCTTTTTAAATTAATTTTGCTAATTAACTAATACAGGTACTTGAATTTGAATTTTTAAATATATGGCGATTAAGGTCTTTTCATCCCTGAATGCTTGTTATTGACACTCAAGCAGAGCAAAAATTGATTCTACAAATTGATTCTGAAATGTGTTCAAAGAAGGTCTGACATGACAAAATTGAATGCTTAAGAAAGCTCTAAAATGCTCGAATAGTGTTACGAAAAGTATTTGCTAGTTGTATGTATATATATTGTAATGATCTCTACAACATCTTGTCGTTTCATTGTTATTGTAAAGATTCGTGAACCAGGAAGCAATCGCTATCATCGAATTGCTGATCATCTGGGATAATTGAATACGCGAAAGACTCTCACCTATGCGATTGGCATTTGAAATTTAACATTTGAGATTCCATTAATATCCGTGGCTCAACCGGTAAAGACGGTCTCGGTTTGGTAGGGAGTACGGGTAATATGAGTCCAGCCAGCGACAATAAATGGGCATAAATAATATTATTAAATCAAAATATACTTTATTGTTTTTATAACTTGTAAATTAACACAAACTATTATACATCACACAACACTACACAACAGAAGGGTTTTGAACCAGTTTTACGCACCACATCACGAATCAACCATACGAAGAACGACACGCCAGTGGAATTCATCGAGTTCAAGTTGTGACCACAGAATCTCGAGGGCGCTCAAGAAGGCCATATGCAGTATAGTGAGTGAACCATTCGACGATGCAATTACACCGTAGTACCGCAGAATAATAATGGATTGCCGTGGTGACGATGACAGGAATATTGGATGGTTGCGAGAGTAACGAAAAAAAAAAGAAATGAACAAATTGGAAAATTGTAAAAGTCAGAAAAAATATTATTCGTGAGCAGAAATAAAGAGAAAATAGTAAAAACAAAGAGTGATAAAAAGGAGTGTTAAGGAAAGTGAGGTGAAGGAAGTATGTGAAGGATGAAGAAGGAGTGACGAGGTTGCAGAGAAGAGAGAAGTGGGTGGAACACACACACACACACATACACAAGTTATATTTTATAAGGTATTTGATATTATTTCATTCATTAAATTATATGTGCCCATTATTGGTAAAGTAACATTTCAAAATTATATTTTCAAACACATCTTTAGGTTTCTTGATAGAATTTAGATAAATTTTTGATTAAGTCATTAACATATTAATTAACAATTGTCAATTATTAACATTCAGTAACTGCCAGACTCGTGTCAATTTGACATGAACAACAGAACCTAAGTTTATAAATATTATTATTATTTAAGATTCATTACTAAATTATTTTATTAGCATTTTGAAACATAGGAATATGGAGGGGGATTTAGTAGTTAATTGTATTATTGCATATTACTATACGAGGGGCCTAATATAAATAGAAATGGAATGGCATCGTAAAATACTGATTAAGGGAAGGCTAGCTCGCAGAACTGTGTCTACTGTGGCACTCTAGGTAATTCCGCCTAGAGATCTGATGGCAAAGGTGGAAGAGGAGAAAGGAGGTATACTCAAAGAAAGAAAACTTCGGAAGTTGAAAAGTTGACAGAAAAGATAACTAATAGCCTGACCAAACGATAGTTGACAAAGCAGCTATTACCAGAGTTGATCAAGTGGATAAGGTGTGGACATGGAAGCATGGACTTCTATCCCATGGTTCTCACTGGACTAGGGCCTATTAGAGCATATATAAAGGGGATAGGAGAATCAGTCGACGATAAATGCGTATATTATGGCGACCTGGACACTGTGGAACATGCCAACCTCCTACGTAACCTTGTAGGTTTTCAGAAGAGAAGGAAAAAGGGGATTTGTCGGAGAAATGCTATTATAGTATAGAGGAATTTCGTGTTCGATAGCTTACTATATTTACTTATTGTAGTCATTGTTTAATAATTGACAAGACATATTTGCTTTCGCAAATCCTATTGCTAATAAACCTAATTATAATTATTATTATTAACCCTTGGAGTGTGATAAGAGAAGAGTCTACATTTTAACCACTTTGCTGGTGGGCGCGATCGGTCCAGCCAAACGACAAGATGCATTGGGACAAGTGTAGAAAATATGGCGTCAAGAGCGAAAGCGCAAGAAAATTTATTAATAGGAATGATGTCACTTGGTCATCATACTGAAATCAAGAAGAAAACGAAATGTGCTACATAAAATGATCGGAAATATAATGAAAACTGAAAGAGCTCGAGGGAAGGGAAAGATAGAAATGTCAAATAGAAAATAAATATTTTCTTTTTTTAATTAATTTTATTAATGTACTTGGAGGCGCACTATGGGGTGTCGCCAGCAATGAAACTACTTAATTATTATCTATTTTGATAGCCAATATTTCGCATGAGTTTTGATGCTTCCTCAAGACTTAAAAATAGAACAGATGTGGAGAGGAAAAAAAATGGAGCTTAAAACTGCCTGTGTCGATCCATATATTTTCTCACGACGCCATCTTATATTATGTAGAATATAAAAATATACATAAAATCTAAAAAAATATTTGAGATTATCGATATTGGTCTGTAGTTTTCAAACTCAGACTTGTTATCCTTCGTATTGAAATAAATCATTTAAAATTTTAGAAGTTAACATAATTTGCATACAAAGCATACTTTTTTTTTGACTCTTCTTTGGTCTAGAGTCCTAACATTTATTGCTCAGTGCGTCTCTGGGCAATTTGTATCATATGGATCATTTTCTCCATGACCCAAATCAGGGATTATAATAGGGGATCATATGCTGGACGCAGTTAACCTACGATATGAAATCTAAAAACAATTTTGAAAATTCCAGGAGTGTTCCGGTCACCTCACTTTACGACAGGCTATCAAAAATTTTCCTTTTGGCACGGCCAACTTAATTGAGCCGCCTCCCTCCCCTCGTGAGGTTCGATACCGCTAAAGTAGGTCTACGTACGTATACAAATGCATGCTGGGCATATTACGACGCTGTAGCGGGGATAATGGGCAGCGTCATGTTGCCAGGATTACATGTGCACATATGCGGAGGAAATTATTGTATGGCGTTGCTGCCGATTGAGTTCGCGATAACGTTTATGACAGCCATTATAAGGTACCGCCGTGAGCGAGGCTAATCATTTCGCAGGCCGTATGCGGTTCGTGTTTTGGCCTTTGCGATCGGTGTTATTCTATTCTTTGTTGCAATTGCCGTTATAGTTCCGGCGTTGGTGTTAAAGTTTGTTATTACTGTTCGGCGAATTTAGGTTTTCTCTCCCACCACAACCACACTACGATTGTATCGCGTAATTGTGGATGGGGTTTAGTTGAAGCTATGCCTACGTTCTTGACTTAAAGGGGCCGGGAAATACTTACAAGGTAAGCCCCGGGAAGTGTCAATAGTAGGAAGTGGTAAGTGTACCATTGGTTTGTTTTGGTTTATAAGGCTTTCAAACGCAAATGACATCTGTTAGTGCTGCTAGGGAACTTATTACTTCCTAAAGTATACAAAAATGATTGTACCATCTCGTTTACCGACCGGGCAGGGACATTTTGTTGGCAGAGTGCTATGATTTGCTTGCGCAGGAGTACAGAAAGGTGAAGAATTGCAGGGACTGTGGGCTGGTATCGCTAATACGCAGTATCGGGAAATCCACATACTACGAATTGTTTTAATAAAATTCGGGATGTTTCAAGAGCACGTCGGCTTTCATTGTCAACCAATTCCCGAATAACGAACGTTATATCTAACATGCACGTTTCAAGAAGGAAATATGTATATCTGTCTCTATTTATGAACATACTTAGGTATCCTAATATATCCGAAAGAATCGGCCTAATCTGAATAGCAGGTACTTGTTTACTTATGAGCGTAGGGCGTGCAACATCTGTTTGCTCGCATTTAAGAAAAATATACAGGTTGTCCCTTTTCTTTCTGGGTAAAAATATTCTAAAAGTCCTTTTTCGCGATTTAGTGACTTCGATCCTTTTTTTTACATACATATATCGTTTCAAACGCGTATAGCTCTCGCGGCGAATTTACGTTCCTTAATAATTCCAAATTATCGGAAGTAATCCGATGATTCGTTTCAATCATGTGTCTCCCAAGGCAATTCTGGGTTTATTTCATCATATGCAGTACATATACTGTCTGTCAGTTCGTCAAAATTACGTATTTGCATATTGTTATAAACTTTACTTTTCAGGAAACCCGAAAGGAAAGCAATCGTTGGAACACAAATCAGCTAATCTTTCGAGGATACTGCATTCATGTCAGGTTTTGTGTATGAGAATCTGTACTGGGTCAATAACTAATGGATTAATTGATAGGAGATTTAGTATTCTTCAATGAATAAATATAGGATACAACCCGGAAATTCTGAGTGTTGACCTCACCATTTCTTATCTACTATGAAACTGTTAAAATATTACGATATAATAGAATTTGGTTATGTTTTCAATAAAGTACAAAATTTCAAGAAATATCAAAAGTGCCAAAAACAATTAACCGAAACCATGCGCCTGTAATGGCATTCTTTTCGGTTTATGGTAATAGTTAATTAAGACAAACAAAACAAAGGTAAATTTAGTCTCATCAGTAAAACGTCTTTTATTAAAAATTCTACGTTTTCATTTAACAAATGAAACATTGTTTCGCAAAAATCTGCTTGGTCTATATTATCTTCCTCGAAAAGCTCTTGATGATTTGTATTTTGTATGGCATATAATTGAATTCTTTCTCGGTTTTATATATCGAACTGTATGATACTTAATAAAGTTTGTCTACATCTAGCGATTTTACATACCGTTCCTTTACATAACTTAGCATATTCAGATTGATGTGTTCTGTTGAAACTTGATTGGTTTTATTTATTTTTATGTGAGAACACAACCATCTGCTTTGAATTTGTTAAAAATATTCAGCATAGTTTTCGCACATGCTATAGACCTTTAGGATAATTCACTGAAAACATGTCGATAACCCGTCTTAAATTATTATTCTTCTGGTACCACATTATCATTACCACCTCTTCATTTTTGTATTACTTGTATTACTAATTTAAATAAATTTTATACTTTTCAATGAAATGTATTTAATTTATGATTGATGTATGAATAAATATGAGAAAGGTAGATTATTAGATTAATATGGAAATATTTGACACAAGGATATGCTTTTTTTCGCACTGATGACGCGATACAAAAAAGCCCTGTATATGCCTTTAATACAAATTAGGTTATATATAACCTCGCCACGTTAGGATCAAATAGGTTACTATCCACATAGTACCACATATAACATAAATGCATCATAAAAACCGCTTGCAATTTTTATACTACAATTTCCACTCTTTGATACATATAATTAATCTGGCATTGTACTAAGAAGGGATTAAAACTAAACTGGAGATGTTAGTATTTATTGCAATGATGTTTTTACAAGATCTTGTCGTTTTATTGTTATTGTAAAGGTTTGTAAGCTAGGAAGCGATCGCTACCATCGAACGTTGATCATCTGAGATAATTGAATAAGTGAAAGACTGCCACCTATACCATTCGCGTATGAAATTTAACATTGAAGATTCCTTTAATATCCGTGGCTCAACCGGTAAAGACGGTCTCTGTTTGGTAGGAAGTCCAGCCAGCGACAAGAAATGGCCATAAAAAATGTTACTGAATCAAAAAATACTTTATTGTTTTAATAACTTGTAAATGAACACAAACTATTATACACCACACAACACTACACAACAGAAGGGTTTTCGAAATGGTTTTACGCATCACATCACGTATCTACCATACGAAGAACGACACGCCAGTGGAATTCATCGACTCCAAGTTGTGACCACAGAATCTCGAGGGCGCTCA
>JARFOC010033128.1:0-28208 GCA_031763485.1 Osmoderma eremita
GTTTACTCCCGCCAAGAGTAACTGTTGTATTACGATTAGTAAGTATTCTACACACAAGAATAAACTTACTTCTCTTATAGAAACTGACCCAAGAACGTCTAATTTCTTGCGATTAGAAAATACTTTTCTCTGTGTACATATCTTACGCCCGTATTCTTCTTCTATATACGATGTTGATCAATGTTTCTTGGAATTAAGATCGCAAGGACTGTGGGGCAGCACAATAAACTCACTGTATCGGATTACTCCTCCCGAACAATGAATTGATTAATTTGTAACGCGTGTTTCGGGAATACGTGGATTCCCGAAACACATGTCCTGAATTAATCAATTTATTTTTGCGGGAGGAGTAATCCAATATAATGTGTTTAAGATGTATTTGTTTCAAAATGTGATGGTTGCATAACATACTGGTAATAATAGTTCTTTTTCAACTGTTTACTATATTGCACTTAAGTAGCATCAATAGAGGGAAGGTACGTATTTTCCCCTTGGTTTATATAGCATCTATAGTACTGCGAGTAGTAAAGTTCAATCGATCAATTTTAACAATGTATTGGCATGTCACCCTTTGCAGCTCGGCAGTCTACGGTCGTAAACCATTACTTGTCCTGGTTTCTACTTTATCGACTGCATTAGTAATTTCTACTTATGCTTATAAATCGATATTGCGAATTCCCATGGAGCTACAATACTTGGACAAAGATAGCTCTGTTTAAATTAAGTATATTCTGTTTTCCAATTGAACGAAAACCAAATCTTATTACTGAGGACATATATTTTACAAAAGGGCACTATGTTTATATTCTGTATACGTGTTTCGAGAAGCAGAACAAGGGCAAACCCTTGAGAGTTAAATAAATTCTGTTCAGGAAGCAGACTCCAATAGTAATATGAATCTCGCAATGCGAAGTTCATACCTACATATGTATATTGATAACGCTAATAACAAGCAATAATTCACAGAATTATTGAATTAAAAATTGTGTTACAAGTCTAATTTGAAGGTTTCATTCGTGATGATTGTTTATGGTTGTTTCGGTGTTTGAAATAAATTTAAGACTGAGACAAAATAGTATCCAAACATAAATGGTATTTCTGAAATCGTAAAAATCAATTTCCTTCAATTTAAATATACTTTTATTTAAAGTATAGGAAACAAGAAAAACAAACTACTTGATTATTGCTGTCCTAACTAACCCAATAAATGACAATGTAACGGCGTTTAAATAACTTTAAAGGCATCTAACATCAAAGAGTGAAGCCCGTGGCTTTAAACACAATTCCCCGTTTTATTCTAACAACACAATTTCTGCTTAATGTTAGTACAAAGTCTAAACAGAGTTTAGACATTAGCTCTGGGAATTTCGTAACGTTAAACATTCAATAACGGTGTAAATAGTAAAAACAAATGGTAGCGCGTATTTTTAAGCAAATGATACGATACATTTTTGGTTATTTCAACAAGACCGTGAAATTGACGATAAATGTTTTATTTTAATTATTAAAGAACACATATTGTTCCAATATACGGTATGGCACAAAATGTAAGATACCAATTTTAATTCTAAAATTGATTTGAAAATCCACTAAGACTGAAACACTTTTTAAACTACTAGTTCCACTGGGTTATTTATAATGAATAAATACCTCCTTATTAGTTAAGTCAATGGATTATTTGCACCATTCAACTGTAAAAAGAAAATAAATCGATTTATTAGCAATATAATGTTAATCTATGTATGTACAATTAATTAAATCCTGCAAGGAAGTAGTGGTTTTACTGGACAAAAGGCTATAATGGAACTACCATTACACACATGTCTTCGTGAATGATTTATGGTCTGAACCTCTTTGCAGTACATTATTCTTTACAGATGACTTAAAAAGGTGAATGATTAGCTATTTGAAACATTCTTATATTTAAAAGCATTCACCCTTTTTTTCCGGAGCAAAGTTTATTACATGTATTTATTTCTCACAGAATTTTGATAACGACACTATATTAAATACGATTTAGGTCCCATTGCGAACTTCGTCTAGATTATATCAAAACTCTGCACTGTTTTACGCTTCAATACTGAAACAAATCACTACAAGGAATATAAATTGTTAGGTTACAATTAGGTTTTAAAATTGATTACAGCTCTAACAGCTTGAAGTGCATTCGTTCATACTATACCCGTAAAGCTAATAGAGTTTACGCAAGTTACATTATTTCATGATTCATTACATCTTAGACTATGATGACCTCAAATTGCTTTCTCCACTTCTAATACTAGTTACATGAATTTAACAGCGTCGATAATGGGTTGTTCATGTTCGCTCCAATATGGGCGCAAGCACAAGTGTAAAATATACATAATATCCAAAATACAGAATGTTATTTAAATGTTTGGCAATATCTTCATTGTAGGATCCGTATTTTAAAATAATAATTTTATTATATTTAGGGAATATAATTTCAGAACTGACAAACTGCTAAATATATGGACGTTTCTTTTAAAATAAATAGAAAAAAAGTTCTTCAGATTACACAGCGTTTGGGTTTGGATATGCTACTAAATTATATACATGTTACGGTTAAAGCGTGTAATCTGATATTTCTTGAAATAACTCGTTGTTATTTGATACTTTAGCTAGTCATTATACATATAGAATATGGGCGCTCTAATTCAAGTGTGTAATGAACTGTCATACCATATGCCGACATCAAAAGAAGGCAATGTGTGGTGTAGATGCAAAAGTTGGTTTACCATGTCTCCTTTGTCGAAAGAAATAATAGGTGTATTACATGCTGAAAAAGATTTAAATTAATTTTGCGCAAAACATGGAAAAAAGAAACTGAAGAATCGAACATGAAAGAGAGCTGTAAAGAAATTTTCGAAAATGCAGATAATGATAATAGAGAAGACTGTGAAGTAATTGTGTAATTTGCACCGACTGCTTAAAACCGGTTCATTTTAAATATGCAATAGAAACATTTAATGAAGACGTCCACGGAACTGATGAAAATCAACGATATGTAGGTATGTATTGCGCCACAGAAAATAGTCGATAATAAATGAACCTAATCACGCTTACGTCAAAGAATAATTTTTTCCTTTTAATTACTAACTACACAAACTTACAACTTATAATCGTCGTCCCGTCTATTTGGTTCATACTCTGTTTTGTACAACTACATCCAACCCTTTCTTGCACGTTCCTATAGAACAACCGTGCAAAAAAGATACGATTCTTACGGTAAGAAAGGGGATTTGCGCCATGCTATCAAAAAACCGTGTAAGATGAAATCAGGCACTTTGTTTAATACGAAACACCGTGTAAGAAAAGTGATGACAATTTAAGTGTATAAGTTCTGAGAAGACAAAAGAACAACGAAATCAAAAGAAATAATACAACGTCTTCATTTAGATATATGAAAGAAAAGCACAAAACAATTGTATTAATAGAGGCAGAAGAATGGAAAAAGCATTTCGAACAACTGCACGAAGATGAGGAGAGAGACAAGAAAGAAACAGAAACAGAAATATATGAAGTACTAGCAAGCTTAGAAGACATACCTTCATATGGAGAGACCCTGGAATGTATAATACAACAAGGCAGCTGGAAGTGATCAAGTTAACCGTGAATTAATAAAATGGGGAGGTAGTATACTCCACAAAAGAATATTCAGTTTTATAAAAAGAGTATGGAAAGAAGCAAAAAAACCGTACGAATGTTAATTGGGAATGAAAATACCTACTCCAAAACGGAGATTTAACCAAATGTACAAACTACAGAGGTATAACAATACTGAACACAAAGATTAAGGAAACATACAGACACAATAATAGGAGAATATTAATTTGGATATAGAAAAGGAAAATCAACTATAGATGGCATACATGTATTGAAACAAATTATTGAAAAGAGCTACGAGCATAACATGGATGCATATGTACTTTTTGTGGATTTCAAGAAAGCTTTTGATATGTTGAAGTGAAAGATAGTAAACCTTGTAAAAATGACAATGTAAGAATCGAAAGCAATAGTGAACACTGGAAGGGGGAAACAGACAGTATAAACGTTAACAAAGGAGTGCCCCAGGGGGATCCACTGTCAGCATTATTATTTATAACATCTTTGGATTGTATATTAAAGAAGTACAGTATACTGGTACAATTAACAACAAATCGATTCAAATAATTGCATATGCAGATGACTTAGCAATACTTGCAAGGAGAAAAGATGATCTAAAACAGCATTTTAGACAATAGAAATTAAAGCCAAAGAAAGAGGATTGGAGATCAACGGAAATGAAACAAAATACATGCATTGCAACAGGAATAGAGAAAAATCTTTACATAGTTTAAAAACAGAAAATCAGGAATTCCTGGAGGTAGCCTCTTTAATATATCTAGGAACACTAATAAGCAGAACCAACGAAAGATTAGATATTAAGAGAAGAATCCAGTTAGAGAATAAGACATTTTACAGTAAGAAAAATCTATTAAAGGACAAGAAACTTAAAATTAGTAAAAATACAAAAATGAAAATGTATAAAACAATGATTAGACCTGTCGTAACATACGCAGCAGAAACAGCAACTTTGACGTTAAAAGAAGAAGAACAACTAAAAGTATTTGAAAGAAAAATTATAAGATGCGTAACAGGATTAAAAAAAGATTGGTGAGGATGAATAGGTTACTTATAAATCATGAAATTGAAACGATAATGAAAGGAGAAAATATTGTCAGAACCTGTAATGCCAGTAGAATTCAATGGTATGGACCTGTATTTAGAAGGGAGGAGAAACTGGCGATAAGAAGTATAACAGAATAGAATCCCGTTAAAAGTAGACCAAGAGGAAGACCTAAGGTGAAATGGAAGGAACAAGGGGAGAAAGACCTGAAAAAATGAACATAAAGAATTGGAGAGAATTATTAAGAGATAGAGAACAATGGAGGAAAGTGGTCAATGACGCAAGAACACACCAGGAATTATGAAGCGGATGTATGAGCACACGTATACGTGGACTAATCCACCACAACAACGAATTTACAGAGTTTTTTTTACAGCTAGAATTTCTGCGGAAATATACAGCAAATTTTCTGTATTAAGTTCTGCGATAAATATACATATGCGTACCTACAGATATAAATTTATATATTTAACATAATAATAATGAATAACTACTACAATATATAACCTCCGGTAATCAGGAAGGTTAGACATTTTTACGTGTAATCTGGGGTAAATATATTAATTAGAACAATTCGTAAATAAATCAAATCTTTTTTAATTGCTAACACACCTAATTGCTCAAGCCATGCACTTCGCTTCGGTAGACACTTAATGAAACTGTTGTGATCTAAAGGTGGATTTATATTTTACATCTTTAGTATTCACTGTAGATAATTTATCCACACTGGGAATGAAAAACGAAAAGAAACTAATTTACATTTGTCAAATTTTTCTCTTTAGTAGATTAGAAGCGAGAGCAACCGCAAGAGTGAGTGAGGAATGGAGAGAAATTCTGAATAAAATAGGTTAGAATCAACGTCAATCTTCACTTATGCATGTTTATATTTAAGGTGAATTTAAGCATGATTTACACTTTTCGCCTTAGACGTGCCATACAGATCATTCATCCAAATTGAACATCAAAAGTGACAGTGAACAAAGTAGAATCGTGCTTTGTATGAATTGAAACGACGACCCCTGATATAAAGTATAAACATGCATTTTTTTGTATAAAGTGAAGGGTGAACACCTGATTGCAAAGTTATTTTATATTAATACATATATTTTTTTACGTATTCTCGATAGGTCTGTACTGCCGTGTGAGAAAGGTACCAACCCGAGCCAACTGCACCAATTTCAAAAATCTGGGATTCCTTCTATATTCTTGGTCCATATCGACTTCTTTATTTTTTCTCTTTTTCCAGGATTCTAATTTTCTACCGAAGGCACAGCATACACTATTTATTGCAAGATTTTTATTTACTGCATAGTTCTTATTTACCCCAGACGATTAAATCTTTAATTGTATCCTTAATCCGCGAAATATCCTTAAATGACTTTCGTTTTACCATATTGAATAATTGATTTCTGAAGTTTTTGTGTGTTGTGTATTGTGTGAATGTGGGTTACATTAATAAGGTGTATGTAAGAAGATATTTTTCTTTCTTGTAGTAACATATTCAAATTCCAGTATTGTCACCCGCTTGATTTATACTTCAGAGAAAAAATAGTAATGTACTTTAGCGACTGCGTAAATGAATCAGATTCAGCGCACGCGAATATACAGTATCGGACAAAAATGGAGCAACAAACATGTTTAACAGACTATTAGTGAAAAATCAAAGTAGACTGTGATTGGATTTTCGTATCAATTTATTTAAATGATTCAATACATTCTTGTGTCTCATGCTGATGTACATTTAAAGAATATAGTGGAAATTGAATCTCACTAAAAATAGAAAATAAATTTTCTATAAACCAATGAATAACAGCAAAAAAAGTAAGCAATTATTATAATATTAACTAATACTTAGTTGCGAAACCTTTTTGTTTTATGACTCCGGCACATCTCTTAGGCATTGACGCCAATAATTTTTCAATAACAGCATTTTTTAATTATTTTTGATACGTTGTAATATTTTATTTCTCGCAATATCACACTGTCTTTCATTTCTCAAATATGCATAATTACTTTTGCCTTTAATTCAGTTGTTATTGGAATATCTTTTGGCATGTTCCTTTTAGTTAAAAACAATTATTGACACTCTTTACAGCACTGTTAGGTTGCAAAATGAATATTTTGGTATAAACTATGAATGTTGCTCTACTTGTGTCGCCCTCAAAATGAACTAATATTGATTAAGTTGTTGCAAATAAAACAATATGCACTTGATGAGGCGGAACTATAACACATGTTGTGTATTTGTACCTGATATTTCAGCTTGATAAATATGGTAAGGCATCTTAGTGGCATTTGCGGTTTTTGTCAGAAATATTAACAAAGAGTAGTTTGTTGCTTCATTTTTGTCTGCTACTGTACATACATATGAAATCATTGTAGCTAAATTTTTAATAACAAAAAAAGTCTGCACAAATGCGCATAATATCGATGATACTTAACAAGATTTGATACTTATGGAACATTAAGAAAGATTTAATAGTGAAAATTCCCAAGGAAAGAGTAGAGAAGAGTACATTAATAAATATTTTATTTTGTTATTATTTGTGCTCTATGCATCTGTTTGTCTACAATGTTGCCATGAACACAAAATTCGATAAACGTAACTTTCTTTAAAATTTTTCATCCACTCTAGACGAATGATCTATTGTGTACATGCAAAATATAAATCCGTCAAATCCGTCGCTACATCCAAGATGAACCAATCATACAAGGTAGGAATTCGATTTGCGCATTTCACAGTCACACTCGATGTTCACTCTGGATGAAATGCTGATGAAAATAGAATTTTCATCATTTTTTTTTGAACTTTTCACTGCGGATGGATTATTATCCTTTCTGTTCATCGAAGGTGCAAGGTGTAAATCCGCATTAACAACACTTTTAAAATGAAGTGAAAGGTGAGCCAGCATTTGGAAGCTTCACCCGAGCTAAAAAATTATCTCTCTCGTCAAATGCATTTTTACCTATAAGTTTTTCATGAAATCTGCCAACAGAAAAATTATTTGGACGTAGCGTTGGACTAAATAAACCGTGTAAGAAAATAGAGTGGGGCTTTTTCATTAACCGTGTTATTTCAAAACCACATGTAAAGAAAGACCGTGTGAGAAAAGCGTTGAGTGTGCGTTATTTTGCAGAATAACTAGTTAACATAACAATAAAAAAACTATTCGCTAATTGGCTGGTTATTTCATGGAACGCTAGAAATAGAACTATTCAATTTTACCTTTTTAAGATGTTTGCTACGCAAATTATAAATGACTTCTAACATTCTTTTAATTTCTCTTAATACTTTTCAAAGGAGATTAGAATAACAGTTTTAAGTAATAATCTAGGCAACATGTAGTTAAGTACTTACATAGATAAGCTGAGGAATGAATTAAACCTACCTTTTTTTAAATAGAACATATTTTGGATACAGTGCTGCATCAGTAATTTATATACGAAAAGCCCCTGTAGGTATATCTGTTCATGACGCCTTCTAAATGTCTTCATCTCCATTTTTACACGGAGCACAATCTCTATTACCATTGGAGCATAGCATATAACCTAAACACCTTTACCCGTAGGTGTCAAAAAACGGAATATATATTATATAACAATGAAATTTAATAATGTGATTGGAAAATTTGAAAACAGGGTTATTATACACATAGGAAAGGCTTTCAGAGAAAGTATAACTTTGAGATCTACCTATTTTGTGTATCTTTTACTACTTTTATTGCTCAATAATTTTCCAATAGTTAAATAGAGGAACATGTGGATTTCGCAGTTGAATTCTTAGTATAGGGAAGCATCTTATATATTGCAGCATGTTTTATTTAAAACAAAAGTAAGTTTAAGTCACTTCTCAGAAATGAATCATCATGTAGGTACGTCAGATCTGCAACTTCGTTCACCATCTAAAATTTTTATTTGAACTTTTTTATAAAGCTGTCAACAGACCAGATATTCATACATTACATTGCTTTTGTATACAGTATCTAAGGAAAACAAATAACTTGGCGCGAACTTAAACATTTGATGGTAGATTTGTGATTTAGGGGCAAGGTTATTTGGTGTGTAGTATATTTGAACTCGGATTTTTGGTTTATATTATACAGCGTTGTTATAGCAACAGTATCACCCCCAATTAATTGTTTCATGTGTCGCATTGCTTCTGATAAAAGTACTCGGTAAAATAAGATGCATCAACTTGTACACATATTTTCATTTTTATATCTTTAGTGAGTATTACCATTTTTCTATTGAAATTCATAAACTACGTCCTAGCCAATTTGTGTCTAGGTGTCTATATCTATAATGCATATATATGTATGTATGTATGTAGGTAACCATATATTCCTTTGATTTATATCGAATCAAATGCACACTTGCCTATGTGTTTAGAAGTAATTTTGCGCTTAAATCATGACGCCCATACCAGGAATGGTTTGTTTGCGAATGCAGATGCCACACTTTATTTATATTAATTAACATATATGCTTTTTTTTCTTCTTAGAATACATGTCATTTGCAAACATTTGGTTTGTGGTCAAGTGAATTGGCGAAATGATTACGAAACTCTTCTATTTATAAAAATTGCCACATAATTTTAACATTTGGTGAATCAGTAGATTTTAAGATAGGAACCGTACAATTGACGGTGTACGAAATTCAATGCTATTGCATTTATCTCTATTACGATCTTCAGGGTAGTTAGAATATGGGACAGAAATGTAAATTCAATGTAAACTGAGAGAGAATCAGCAAATAATAAGTATTATTATTATTGTAGCTAAGTAAATATATAAAATTCAGGTTCTTAATAGTAATGAATTAATAGTTATTACTTTTAAAAAATTAGAAATTTCATTTTCTTCCAAATATCTGAAAATATTCAAATATCCAAATGCTTCATATTTCTACATTTTTATCACAATGATAATGCCGTTTATGGAATTGCGAAAATTTTATTTGAAAAATTTGATTCAGCTCTTAACAGTATAAAGGATTCTGACCGTCTTTCTAAAATATTCTCAAACGCCCTGTAGCAGGTTCTTGGTAATATTTCTCGCTTTATGAACGAACTGATTACAACTAGCACACCCATTCCTACCTACTCGAACTAGTTCTATCGACCAACTTAATTCAACACATCTGCGCTTGAAATGATTCTTATTATTCACCGTACGGTATACATAGATGAGAAATCTTAAAGATAAAATGTAAACCTATAATAACTTAGTGTCAAGTAATAAATTTTTCAGGATGTTCATATCCGGAGACTACGACCATTATGTAGCAAAATGGGTCAGTTTATATTTTAGTGAATGATTTCAATTTGTCACGGCCCTGTCTTATCGTTCTTCCACATAAACGATATTTCTCTGAAAGTGTGATTTATTTTATGTAGATTTTTACTGCTTGGAGTGATAATGTCCATATTTTATGACTTATTTACAGATAAACTTGATAGAAAATAAATAAAGTTTGAGTTTGTTGTTATAATAGAACTACTTTGACATAAATATGCTTATTTAACTGAGTAAATAATTTAATATACAAGGACCGGCATAAAGTTCGCAACGTATGGGATTTATTATTAAGATATAGTAAAAGATTTTTGGGGGATCGATTCAGCTTGTCTAATTGCTCAAAAATATTTTGGTATATGTCACGTGATCACAGGCATGGCCGAAAATTTAAAATCTATATTATCAAAAATTCTGTTTTTTGAATAAATTATCTATTTCCATTCTTTTTCTTTTATTGGTAGCCCAGATATAGTAAAATCTCTGAATATAATTGATACTGAAACATTTTTCAATTCTCCCATAACTAACACAGCTAAAGCTGAAAAGTACGTTTCCAGGCGGTCACTTGCTGTTGCGATGAATTGTAACCAGAAGCAATACATAATTGTACACATTTTTTTTTATTCTAAGCTACTTAATAAACATTATTTTTATTGATTATGATATATTTTTTTCGATAATCGTAAAACTGTTTTCCACATTGATATCGCTATAGTTGTAGCTCTTAAATGAAATAAATGTATAAGGTTATTTAAAAAGTTGCAGATTCAACGCCAATGCCGAAAAGTGTTTGACGATTACGCTAGTTAACAAGATTTTTGTCCCAAGCACAAAAATGGCTGATTTCCATATACTTTTGCATGCTGAAGTTAATTATGTTGCAGAATTTCTCCATCACCCTTAGTTTTTATGTTCCAGGATATTCGCTCATCCACCTAAAATATGCATGCATAAATATGTAGTCTAAGAGAACATGTCTTGACGTTATTTCAGGTGTCGGCTAGAGCTAGGAATTGATCAAGCAGCATGCAATGGTTAATGTTTGAACATGTCTTGGCATGTTAAGACCTGCATTTCCCATTCCTAGATAGCATCTCTTGTTATTTCAGTTATCGGCTAGAGCTCGCTGAATGAACATACACGCTGACGTTGTTAACGTTTTAAAGAGTGTTGCGCTGTTATGCGTTCAAGCTATTGTAGTGAAACCGCGAACATGTGATCACCTGTAAAAATGCCAAGGAAATGTGTAAACCACCCGAACTCTTTTTGCTAAATTTGCGGCGAATTGACATTTGAATATCAAAAACTTTCACACCTCTCCGTAAAAAGCGATATGAGCAGTATTTCAAGTGTAAATTAGGTGATGAAGACAAAAGCTTGGCTCCCCATATTTGCTGTGTTAGGGGTGTCAGACTTCTTACAGC
The DNA here is from genome assembly GCA_031763485.1 of Osmoderma eremita. NCBI lineage: Eukaryota > Metazoa > Arthropoda > Insecta > Coleoptera > Scarabaeidae > Osmoderma > Osmoderma eremita. The sequence goes on from JARFOC010033128.1 coordinate 11,409, forward strand.
GTGGGCAAAAGGTAAACGACATATGCCTTTTGCTATTCCTATGATTTGGAGGGAACCATCACACTATATTATTGATTGCTATTTTTCTCTAACAAATATAAGTGGTATGACCTCTAAATCCAAACATACTGTAAAATATCTTAATATTCCATCTGCCCTGAGACCAGTACCTCATAGTCCGGGATTGCCTGTGCCTAATCCTCCACAAAACATGACACTAAGCGACGATTAAAGGGCTGATGATGCCATATGTTGGCAGACTATTGCTAGACGCTGAAGAGAGATGTTTCTGATGCAAAGTACAGGCGAAAGTCATATATCAGCACATTTTTCAAGTAAATATATCACTTTGTATGTCATTTTTGATTTATACACATATAATATATACTTTCACAAAATTTCATTACTTTGTCACTCTGCCTAATAGAAAAAATTCTGAAAACAGATATGTAATAAGTGTAGAAAGTACTATCAAGTTCACCCACTTTACCTTGGGGGACAAAATAAATCTGAAATTTTGTTGACCAGTGTTATTGAAAAGAAAAAATACTTATCACAATCAATAAAAATAAGGTTTGTCAGGTAGAATTAAAATGTTTGCATAATTTGTGTATTGCTACTGGTTACAATCCATTGCAACACCAACCGTCCTGCTGGAAACCCACCTTTCAGCTTTAGAGAACTGAGAAAGATGGTTTCAGTATCAACCATATTCAGATATTTTGTTTTACTTGATGTACTAGCAAAAATTAAAATATGTGATGTATGAAAAAGACACTTTAAATCAGATATTTTTTCCTGTTAGAGATGTCATCCAATACACACGAGAGAACTTCTCACGGGAAATTTTCATTTTGTTTGAACATGTTCTCACTACAACTTATTTCCAGTGTAGCAACGATTTCTATGAACAACTAAATGGACTGGCCATGGGGAGTCCGCTAGTACCAATTACATGGAATTCTTTGAGGCTAGATCGCTTGAAACCGCCACACAGAAACCTCTTTGCTGGTATCGTTTTGTAGATGATAGTTTGGACCCATGGAGCAGGAACGCTAAATGAATTTCTTTCATGTCAATGGAATTCATCCACGTATTCAGTTCACGACGGAAATGGAAGAGGATTGTCAGCTACCTTTTCTAGATGTTTTGGTTGGAAAGAATGATGTTGGAACACTTAGTCATAAAGTATATCGGAAACCGACGCCCACCGATCGTTACTAAATAAAAACTCAAATCATCATCCAAAACAGAAACGGGCGGTTATCAAAACATTGGTTGATCGTGCCTCACGCATTTGTGAAGAAACACATCTACAAGAAGAACTTGAGCATCCATATATATAACCTTACAATCCAATGGTTGTAGCAAATATGAAATACAAAGGGCAATACGTCATAGGAAGGTTAAACGAAAATCCGCAGAACATCAATCGGACAGACAAGGTATACCGTTCTTGCCATATATTAAGACTGTAACGGACCAATTGAACGGTACAACTGTGTACAAGCCCACACAGAAATTGGGAGATCAGTTACGTTTCGCCAAGGGCCCTGAATACCCTTTATAATATGATGGAGTATATAGGTTATCGTGTTCTTGTGGTGCAGTATACATTGGCTACAAAACGCAGCATTGACACACGGCTAAAAGAACATAAAAGAAACTGTCATTTAGGACAAATTCATAAATCAGCAGTGGCCGAACATGCTCTCCAAGCTGGAAATCAAATCATTTGCTTTGAAAAGTTGAAAAGTTCTGTCCATTGCTTCATATTATCACACCCGTCTTTATAGAGAGGCAATTGAAATTTACAAGAACTGTAGTAATTTCAGTAGAAAAGAGTAGAATCGTATAACAAACAAAGTTTGGTGTCCAGTTTTGGGCGCTCGTACTGAGTGTGGTGTTGTCATGCAGACAGACTCGAATGGAGGGTTGGAGTAAAGTACTGTGTGGCAGTGCAGATTTGGATTTTGGTTTTATCAAATTGTCTATCAAAATATTATTTGTTGATTGTCAACTTAATGACAAGACGTTTTTTCTAAGTATCATTTGTCGAGAAAACTTCATATGGAATAACTTCTAGCCACTGAAGATGATTGACGCAGTTGCAAATGAAACGTTTGGAAGAAACTTCAATAGACCACGACCCTTAAGCCCGGAAGAAAACAGAAATTTATCTTGTTAATGTTTTCAACAATTTGCACATACTCTCATAATCAAATTCTAAGCACCTTTTTCAAATAACTTTCATGTCATCACTTTTTTCCGTTTCATTGCCGTCATACCAATTGAAACGTCACGTATTCCAAAATAGTTTTTGAAGTTATTAGAAATTCCGAATAGATGTCCCAAAAAGTTTTTACAACATCGTAATAATAAACAAATATTGCATATGCTGCGAACTTTATGACGGTCACTATATAACAGAAAAATTTTAAAAGGTCAATAACCCATTCATAAAAAAATATATGCCAGATATAAGTAAATAAAGCATAGTAATGAGATGCAATTAGTTAAAAGTACAACTAAAGCAATTGTATAAGCTAATAGCAATTGTATTATTTGAGTTCATGCATTTATTTGAAATTATATTGCCATTTCTTTACGAATAATATTTGGGTGGAAGTATATATGTACATAAATGGTTATAAGTACTTTATATTAATTTAATTATATTATATATTATATTATGTTATTAGCTTATAGAAGTAGATGGAGCTAGGAGATATGTTAAACAATATATTTATACGGGTGGTATATTTATGCGAGTGACGTGCCGCAGTCATTAAGATGAGTCAACTCTGGTATCGACGTAAAAACATACTAATTAATTTGTGTTAATGTACCAAAAGTGTAATGACAATATGGTGTTTTTGGTCGGTTATTTCGGGGAGTGTTAAAAGTCCAAATCAATACCACAATTGAAGTCTGGGGATCAGATTTAATGTTTTATACATGTATACGGTATAGTTACGGAAAATGTCACCTATCCGTTGCCATTTCCTTCTCTCCAGTTTACGACTGTATATTGTTCCGAGTGCTTTTTCCGCAAATAACGGTGGGACCAATAAACTGAATGTATTTCTTTATGAGGGTACCCAGTACATTAAAAACAATATTACTTAATAGATTTACCGTACCATTATGAGCTCTTACGACCCACACCATACATAAATATTCATATAATAAATATATTACCTTTAATATAATTGAAGATCCCACGTAATCATCATCATGTTTTGAAATCGATCCCATCGTTTTCTCGAAACGAAGTTCAATTATATTAAAAAGCTCATTTCTCAAAAACTGTCTTACATAAGCTTTCTTTTAAATAAGCTCACTCAATCTCTACTGTAATTTAAGAGTTTTGGAGTTGTCACACCTGCGGATAGGGGATTACAGGTATGAAGATCATTTATTCCCCAGAACTTCCCCATCGATCAAAAACTGACGTGTTTTAACCATTAGTAATCAGGGTGTTTGCTTTTTTTCCGCGACCCACGGCATATACAATATGCAATTTGTTTAGTATGAAACCATATTTACAAAATTTTAATTAAGGTCTTAACTCTGGGAGTGATTGATACCACGAAACAGTAAATTGCAACAAAAACGTATTTATATATCATATGTATCCTGTCTTATTGATTGATGCATTTGGAATTTTGTTGGAAAATTATCTATTTGAATTAGCAATAGGTTTGTTTGATTTGGCCGAAGCGTTAGGCAGTCAAACAGAACAAACCTATTGTTATTTTTATTGCCTCGGTTATGTAATCTATTTACAATAACAGGAGAGGTATATTATTAACAGGTGCTGCAACCACGTTGGCAAACTTTTGTTTATACAAACTTAAAGCAGTCGAATTATTTCGAATTGTAACCCATAATTTTGCGTTTACTAATTATTAACCATTTATAAAGTAACCAATAAGCTCAATAAATACACTGTTACCCCTCCCGCACAAAGTATTAATTAATTCGGGACGACACGTGTTTCGGGAATACGTGGATTCCAGTTATCAAGTCGAATAACCGAATAACTATAAACTAAACATGCACAACTTTATCTTCTCCCTTCATTCCCTCTACCTATCCTTAACATATGTACAACCTTCTCCCACACCCCGAACGCAAAAATGCTTAGAAGGACCACCCGAGTGTTTTCAAGTGTACGCTTTTATTACTCCAATTAATCCATCATTGCAAAAAATAACAGGGGCGCTTCTTCCCGATTAAGAATGTTTTCATTTTTTTAAAAATATAAATGGATTCATACGCATCTAGCTCGCCCTTCAAAGTTACCGATTTAACTAGTGTTATTTATCCATATTTATATTATGTCCGGTTTTTACCATTTGTTCCGCAACTGTCTGACGTTGCACCTGCTCTTCCATGTCGGTGGTGCGAGATATGCTCCTTATACCTAATTTCAATAGACCTCTTTGTCTGTCCAATGTAGACTTTCTCACAATCTCCACGTAATTTTATAAATTCTTTTAATCATTTCTTTTAATTTAATTGAAAAAATTAAATTTAGGAAATCCTAAGGACAAACCGGAAATGAAACAAAAGTCGGGAATTTATAAAATTAAATGTGAGGATTTTGAGAAAGTCTACATTGGACAGATAAAGAGGTCTATTGAAACTAGGTATAAGGAGCATATCTCGCACTACCGACATGGGTGAACAGTTATGTCTGGCGTTACAGAACATATGGTAAAAAGAATATAAATATGGATAATTTAAAACTAATGAAATCGGTAACATCGACGGGAGAGCTAGATGCTTATGAATCCATTTATACTAAAAAGAATAAAAACATTCTTATCCGGAAAGAAGCGCCCCTGTCATTTTTTGTACTGGTGGACTGATTGGAGTAATAAAAGCGTACACTTGAGAACACTGGGGTGGTCCTTCTAAGAATTCTTGCGTTCGGTGTATGGGAGATGGTTGTACATATGTTAGGGATAGGTAGAGGAAATGAAGGGAGAAGAAAAAGTAGTGCATGTTTAGTTTATAGTTATTCGGTTACTCGCCTTGATAATGGAAACTCACGTATTCCCGAAACACGTGTCTTCACGAATTAATTAATACTTTGCGCGGGAGGAGTAATCCGAACAGTGCTGCCCCACAGTCCTTGCAATCTTTACTAACCAATAAGTTCGATAAAAAAATACATATTAGGTAGATAATTTGTTTTGCAAAAATTGCTTACCAAAATTTTTTCTTAAATGCTATTTTTTGGTATTTTTATTTACAAATTGTTAGGACCTCTCCGGAAGTATATTTTCTGTAAGTAACAATCGTCGCTTTTCTTTTGCGGAATCCATTTCTTAACGTAGATTAATGTGAATATCAATTGTAGATTCGATAACATAATTACGCGAATTTGAATTTTGGAAAAGACTGAATTTAGTAGAAAAAAAAACAACAAAATTAAATGTTCCACTTTTGCACCGTCGTACTATGGGGCAGAACAAAGGAAATGTGGTCAAAGCTCGTTTTATAAAAATTATTTACTAGGTGTAAGAAATACTAATTGTGTTTTTGCAATGTGTTATTTGCAATATACGTCAACCCAACCTTACTTTTGTTTTGGACCAAAGTATGAAAAGAAAACCATTCGTCCATATATTGCACAGCATGTGATAATATTCACTACTATAGATATCTTGTATCATTTTTTTACGTTATATTCCCGGAATCAATAATGTTACTGACAATACCGCGTGTTTGATTATCTTTGTTTTAAAATAACCCACGTTAATTTACAATTCTTAATCTGATCAAGCTGAATTTTTGGCCTCACGTGAGAATACACTGCTGCCAGATATGTCTGACAGCAAAAGTGGTTGGGGATTTTAATAATTACTTGCATCTCGTATTCTAAGAGAGGGAAAGCGAAGTTTAGTTTTTAAGATAACTAAAGCTATTTTTTTGAAACTAGTACATTATATTACAAATTACGTGAGCGTTTAAATGAGGTGTCACTCAACCTCCAAACTAGACAATGTACTGGACGGTTAATGAAGTCATCTTGAATATTACCAATAATTCCTGAAGGTATTTACCCTATTTCTTTACAAATCCTTAGTTTTGGATCATGCAAATTTACCGGGCGATTAAAATACAAAATAGCCTAAGGGTGTCGGGTCTAGCAATCAGACTAAATTTAAATATTGTCGGACAGGTGCTACTTAATTACTACTTTACAAAAGCACTAATGTTATGCGAATGAAATTTATTGTAGTAAAAGTACTTTTATGGTATACGTATTTTTATTATTTTAGTTTTACCTTCACAGTAATATCGCTCAAGGTTGGCATTAATCCAATAATTTAAATTGCCATCCGCAGTAATACGGCGTAAAGGTCCATTTCATCACCTATAATCAGGTTTACGTTATGAAATATCGGCGTTGTTTCAAACTTATTGATGATGAACGTGTCCTGATTTCATTTAATCTTACATCATTAATTTATATAGCTGACGGATTGTTCTATCGGTATTGTTAATCAATATCATCAACCATATGCTGGGCGATTACGAAATGAGCGTGTTCACGGCCACTTACCTGCTATGTTTTTCATCCCGTGTAATGCTCCGGCTTAATGTCCGGTGACTGACCCGTCAGTTTCCTGAAATTTCGGGTTTTAAGTTTTAATATTGGTGTGATGTTTGCGGTTTAACGTTGTACGTTGCAACAATAATAATATGCTTGTTTTAGTTTTAAACAAAGTATTTAACTGTTCAGGAAGTTGCCGTTTATATAAATTTGTGGTGCATAGGTGTAATTAAAATTATGTAAGTGCACTACGAACAAATACACAGAGACTACGGATAGATCTCAAACCCACGTGACCAGTGCAACGTAGATGCATACGTCAAAGCAGGTTAGTAGAACCTAATTACGGCACTTTCGCAACTATTTTTCGCAACTATCTAGCGAACATGTGCTAATACGAGGAATGCCTTTTATATTTCCGAAATAGGCATTCCAGATGCTGCCACCTCACAACTGACGCCTGTATCGTAAATTTCGGAAAAAAATGGGATTAACTCGTGAACATTTTCGTGTCATTATTTTTTACAAGTTTCCAGGACTATCTCAAGAACAGTGCATCGATGAACTTAATTTGGCATTTGGCGATGAAGCTCTATCAAAAACTAGTGTATACCGGTGGGACACCGAATTCAATGGTGGCGGTGCTTCACTCACTGCCGAATTTCGTAAAGGCTGTCCAAAATCAGTTGTTGTTCTGAAAAACATTGATACTGTGCGTGAACTGATATTGTAAGATCGGCATGTGACGTATCGTGAGATTGAGATATCCTTCGATATTAGTTGGATCAGCATAGATTCTATATTGCATCAACATTTGGCTAGCAAAAAAAATGCTCGCGTTGGATTCCACATAATTTGACAATAGGTCAAAAAAAGGCTCGTGTGGATTGGTCGAACGAAATGCTACAAAAATACGATCACGGTACTTCAAAACATGTCTATGACATCGTAACAGGTGACGAGTCATAAATCTATGCATATGAGCCAGAAAGTAAACAACAGTCGACTGTATAGGTCCTTCAAGATGAGCCAAATCCAACAAAAGTAGTTTGCGCACGAAGTACTTCGTTGTAAATGGTCTTCTGTTTCTTCGGAAAAAGCGGAACATGTGGCAACTCTACCATTGGTGCAACGTCGGATGGTCAATTCTGAATAGTACACAACCATTTGTTTACCAGAAATATTCGGAAAAATAAGGGAAACCAACCACCGAAGACGGATCATTCTACACCAGGACAATGCGAGCTCTCACACATCAGCTTAAACAAGAGTTTTTGGCAACTGAAAAAGTTGAATTGATGGGTCATCCGCCGTACAGGCCTGATTTGGCGCGCAATGACTTCTTTTTGTTTCCACACATCTAAAAAAATTAAGTGGTCAACGTTATTCGATGGCTGAAAAAGCGGTTGATGCTTTCAAAATGCAAATTTTGGAGGTACCTCAATCGGAGTGGAAAAAGTGCTTCGAAAACTGGTACATACAAAAGTGTATTGATCTTCATGTACTGTGATTAATTTTAGTTTCTGTTCCCTATTCGCGAAATATAAAAGGTATCCCTCGTATAGAAAATCTAGTTTATACCTTTGAAAGTGTGGTACATATATTTATTACTGTTGCCATCAAATGAAGTATGAGTAGAAGAATTTCAGGTAAGGGGGAAGCAAAAATCATAAAATTTGACATCATCGTTTATTATGGCATGAATTGATCCAGGGTTCATCGGGATAGATGGGGAAGACGGTGAATGCCATTAGCTACAAGTGTATTTAGGAAAAAGCTTACAGTCGCATGGATGCAGATCAGGCGAATAAGGGTGTCGCAAGTACTCCCATCCACAACGTTGTAAACAGCGTCTAACAATGCTCTACATTATCGTGCAGGAGTGTGGCGTTGTTCAACAGCTTTGATTGTATCTCGCAGACTGCACGGCCTAGATACCGCAGAAATCAAAGGTAATAGTGTGCCTTCACAGTACCTTCCCTCACGACCTTGATGATACACAAATCCACTTACTGTCGTATGTCCAAAAGACCATAACTTTTGTGAGTGACGAATTTTGTGGAATCTGGTGTGGGCTAAATGATCTGGACCGATGCTATTCCTTCAGGTTCGTATGACCGTGTCCATGCTTCGTTGATTGCAGTGATACGATTCAAGATGTCATTTCCTTTCTGGTGAAAACTCCCCAGATTTATATGACTTGCCTCGTAACGAGTCTAGTTCTGTGCCTCGTTTCAATGAAGTGATACCCATTTTGCACAAATCTTGCACACTTTTAAGATGCGGAGCCCTGATGAAGCATGTATACCTGTATGGGCCACCGCAAATCAACGCCGCTCATCACTCAGGCACTGTTTGACTACAGCCACCCTTAATGTTTCTCAGCAGACAGAGGGCGTCCGCTGCACTACAGATCGGCAGTTGACCCACGTCCGAGTTTGAAAGCCTTTACCTACCTCACCACTCTTCGATAAGCTAGAGCGTGATATTCCCGTGCACCTTTGCCACGGAGAACTGCTATCTTGACGTAAGAGCGTTGCTCGAGTTAGTTACTTCCATAACAAACCGCTCTCATTGGACGATTGACGTTCTGAGCGTTATCAACCCCATAGTGCTGCATTCATGTGCCGGCCGGTGGTGACAACACTCAATAAATGCATCACGTTTTCAAACGTAGGTACATACTAGATTTTTAGTGTTGGTAGGTGTTCGCAAAATAAAAAATAGTTGCCATGACTTATAAATGCACTTTCCTATACCGAGTACACACGCTCGTGCTATATATAGGGAGCCCAATGTGCCCGATAAGAAATATATGTACTTGTTCCGTGTATTACATAAAAATGAATGCAAGTCATACATTCGCCAGCATCCAGACTGAAACTGAAACATTAACAATTTTTTTACTTATTACTGAGCTTTTCCGCAGCTGTCAACAATTCACTGTCTATACAAAGTACAAACTGTGTGGTAGTGATTTAGCCGATTAGTTTTTTGTTAAAAAATGATAATGACTAATTGAAACAATAATAATATCTGTAAAACAATGTCAAAAAAATTATTTGAATTTAAAACTTGTAAATAAATTTAAACACATCGAACATATTTAATTAAGGTATAACCTAGCTGCTAGCTCAAAAATATTATAGTGATTTGGACTAATTGTTATCAATTTGTAATATTAGTTGCGTACTCAATAGCGGTCACGTGAGATTGAGTTATATCTGAAATGGGTTTTATGTATATTAAATGATATTTTTGATAGATTAGTTTATATTAATAATAAAAAGAAAATAAAAACGTCATGTGCAAGTATCCTGTATTATATTTATCGATTCAGGTGAGAAATTATTCCGCAGCTAATCTCCTACCGAATGCCATAGCGTCAAGTATCATTGACTGAACCGACGCAAACAACCCTCAAGTTGTTCCGACATTATTCACAGACGGTGTGTGATACTTGACGTTACTTAACGTCCCGTTTGAGCTTTTCTATTCTCTCGACATTTCACGTCCCCTCTGGCCTTTCAGTGAAATTTAGTCGTTTTTGCGCTAAAGACTAATGCACACCGTTGCATTCTTTACAATCTCTGTAACACCGAGGATCTTTTTTTCCGGGGACGATAAAAGGTGGGACCTTTATTAAAATTTCTTTAATTAAAAATTCCTATCTACTTTTGAAAGAAATATTTGAGTTGTAATAAAGGATGCTACAATTCTCCTAAATGAAATTTTAACACCTTATTTCTTAAGGGTAAGAAATCTTCCGCAAGTCATTTGTTTTCGTAGATAAATGCTGTTTTAGCTTTCATAAAACAAAATTAAAAAGTAACGCCAAATTGAAGGACAAAAATAAAACCAAACATATGTTTGTCCTTCTGTTAGCTTTGGGGAGCAGCTACACAGAAATAGTAATTACCAAAAGCAAGTGGGAATTACTTGATCCTATAATAATTAAATGTCAGTTCACAGTAAATCACTTGAAGTAATATTTTAGCGATTAGTCAACCATTTATTGTTAGTTTTAGTAGATTAAACTTTAAAAAATGACTTACAATTGCTGAGAAAGCAGATATGTTACACTGCTATTATTCCTCAAACGAAAAAACTGCAAATTTATACGCCAATCATAATCGAAGAACATTGTTGGATTTCCTTTGGTGGGGCTTTATAAAAGATAAGGTTATAGCACTCTGTCGAATACGCTAGGGGAATTAAAGAATGGGATACAATGAGCTGCACAGGAAATCCACGCAAATGTTGACATAACTTATTGCGCAGAACTCAGATGTGCATCAACAAGAATGGTGGACAGTTTGCACGATTTCTGCGGTAGGATTCCTTCTGAATTCCTGTTTTTTTTTAGTGCAAACGCCTACTTAGAGATAAAAGCGACACTGTGTATTAGAATTGAGTTGAAGTTGAGTGAAGTCAACAGGCGACTGGAAAATAACATACTGTGCCATTTTTCGAAAATCGTCATTGAAAATCGCTACTGGCCAGCATAGGATTTGGAATCTTGTTTATTGCAATTCTTTCTGATATTAAAAAAAAGATTAACTTGAAAATGCATGCAGATATGTGCTAATGTAAAATGATCATTGCCTTAAAACTGACTATAGATAATTCACTCACGTATTGTTGATCTTAACACAGATTATCTGACGAAACATATATGTACAACATACTTGTATTACAGACATACTACACAGATTATATTATATTAATCTTATTTTTTAAGATGTATTGCTTGTCAACACTCTTGATACATTTCGTATTAACTCCCTAATAGGCTTCATACTTTAAGGAGCGATAATAATTAAGAACGCGTAAACGAAAGTCCCTTAGTGCAATCCTGTTGTTGTTTGTATATCGTTTTAGCCCTTCTGGTACATGTTTAAAGTGTTTAATTCTATGCACACACTACTATATTAAATATCATTGCTGTTTGTACGTAAGTGTGTTGGGGCTTTTAATATTTCCGCTTAAAATAGAAATTCTGGTGACACAACGTATTTTAACACGTCGACTAATGCCACTGAGTAAAAGGTTTTATATACAGTGAGTCATAACGGCTCTAAGAAGCTATAAGAAGACAACATCTTACAATGCAAATAACAGAACTACGAGAACTATTAACAAAATAAGTAAGAAATCAAAACATACTCAATATAATAATTGTTCAAAGTGTGCCTCTTGAGTTGTAATACAAACACGAACTTTTATTTCCTTATGGGAGCCGTCTCACATAAGTCTCCGGAAATACTTCACCCCATTGACTGGTTTGTATTTATCCCCCATTTTTGTACCCATGCCCTATACCATCCCAGATCCTTGTCACCTGTGCCAATCTGTACAGGTCCTTGGCTGGTTGGTCTGTATAGTCTTCGGGGTTCATCTTTGGTTTCCCAAAGATTACCTGTCTTCTAGGGTCTAGGGTCTTGCATTCACATAAGATGTGGTATGCGGTCTCTATTGCCCCTTAAGACAGTCTGCAGCTTCGGTCTTCAATGTCAACTCCATTTTTCTGTAGGTGTCCTTTCAGTGCGCAATGTCCTGTCTGAAGACCTATTACTGTACGAAGGTGATTCCTATCTAAGATTTAGTAGTTCGTCAGCCTTCTTTACTGATGGCTCCTTAATAAAGGTTTTGGCAGGACTTTGTCTGCTTGTATTTCCCCAATATTCTTTTTGTTGTTCTTATACCTATTTTCTTTATTATCTTTTGAAATAGCCAATTGTACAATCTCATTATTTCATAATTGTTCGTTATGGGACTCTATGAAGCGCTGGGCTCAATTTACTACACACTCTACTAGCTGATTCACTTGAGCTCAGAGATCAAAAATTCAGAGGAGGCTTCTTAGAGGCCAAGTAACTAATCGGCCATGTCAAATCCGCCTTGACTGATAATTAGTGTTTAATTACGATCACGTCTTAACTTCAATAGAAAAAATAGTGTCTGAGTTACCGGTCAACCGTGTATCATATAATATGAACTTTATCGGGACTTCTGTTATTTGTGTTTGCATGAACACCTTCACTATTTTTATCAGCTATTATGCCGGCATCCCTTATTCTCTGCGAAGTTAAGCCGATTGCCCTAAAGGATAGCGTCCACCGATTAAGAAACCTGTGCAGCTACACAGCTATTCTCTAGCTACACGTCGATCACATTACCCTCGCAATAACCGTATATACGTAGAAGAGAGCTGCGTATTCAGCAGCCACATACTCCCCAATTTTATTCGTAGCAGTAAAGTTACTCTAAAAGCACATTTATTATTTATTAAGTAATTATCAAACAATAACTGGCCGTCTGGCATATAACTTTGTTTTCTTTGATGTTTCACGTAAGATAACTTACTACTGTGGTTTAATACCATTACAGCAATAAAGTTTGCAAGGGCTGCGGGGCAGTATAGTAAACACAATATATCGGTTCACTGCTCCTCACCTCCCGATGAATTGATTAATGCGAGATAATTTTAGATACGTATTTCAGAGACGCATGTCCAAAATTCATCAATTTGTTGTGATTGATTGATTTGTTGTGTTTAGCATAGTATCAAAAAAAGTCAGACTTCTGCATCTCCACAACTATGCACTTTAGGAACTGTTGTTTTTTTTTCAAAATGTCGTCCTGTACCTAGGACTATACTGGCTCAGTCTATTCCACTTGTGATCATATATTCTGTATAGTTACAAAATTATTATATTTTTATATACTTAACTGCTGGATAGCGCAGTGGTGAGAGCTTTGGGCTTTTATCGTAGAGGTCAATCGTTCGAATCAGTCTCGTGGCGACTTTAGCCTTTGGTTTGAGACTGATCGTTTCCGGAGTGATCGGAACCACCCCCGGTACCCTTCAGTATTGCGGAGAAAAAGAGAAAGGAGAAAAGTCAACAAGTTGGGCATATCCCAAAGAAAACTAATGTTCACTTGTCTCCGCGCTAATATTTCTGTAAATTAATTGTGTCCATGTAGATAACATCAAAATGGGATGTATGCCATTTTTAGGGTATTTCTAATGGGCATACATTTCTCTGTAAAAATAAATATAAAGTCGAAATTATCCGGGAGTTAAATATCATTAATTGTAAATCTATACAGATTACCCAGAGCTGATTGCATTGTGCAACAGAAAACAACAAAACCTATAGAAATAGGCGGATCTATATTGCAACGGGCAGTCAGATGACACTGAGGGCATTATGTAACCCTAAAGTGACATCAAGACTGACTTGGCAACGCATACGGGAACTAAATGTACGAGCGGAAAGCAATTAAGTTACGTTGTTGTGGGTACCTGGTCGTTCAGGAATCATATGCAATGGGAGAGCCGATAAGCTAGCGAATAAGAATCATCGACTTTATACGTAGACCCAGAGCCAGCCCTGGGAGTATCTAAAAACGCAGTACGAGGGCAGATACGAAAGTGGGCCAAAGAAAAACATAAAGAATACTGGAACAATATAACCAGGAAACGTAATGGTAAGACATTCATTAACAAGCCATCAATAAAGAGGACTGACCAACTACTAAATCGTAGTAGGTGGTGGTTTTCTAACGGGTCATTATGCACTAAAGGACACCTCGGGGTTGACATTGAGGACTCAACCTGCAGAGCTTGTGAAGGGTCAATCGAGACTACATCTGTGTGTATGCCTGAGATCCTAGACGAGGGGCAATCTTTAGGAAACCAAAAATGAACCGGGAGGATTACATAGACCAACCGGCGAAGAACATGTACAGATTGCTATCTGGTACAAGGATTTGCAAATAGGTGGTGTAAAGCATGGGTAGAAATAAATGTTAGATTAGATGCAAAAGGCGAAGAGGCCCAAGTGTTTCCGACGATAAGTCAGTTAGCAAAAATAAATCTTCGGTTGTCAACGTATTAATATTTCTATTGAATTACTTACTTGTATCTATTTATTTTTCTATTTCTCCTTCAAAATAAATACAAAATCGATATTATTCGGGAGTTATTATTAATTATAAATGTGTACAAAGCAATTTTGCTAATTAAAGGTGGGAGTGCCTGTTAAAACCTAGTGACGACAGGAATCAACACTTATGTAAATATTATAACAATTATTTAATTCAACATATCTATAGGCCAATTTATTAATATCATAGAGGAGTAACATTTCAAACATTAATTTGTAACAGTAATACGCATGTGAAACATAAATGGTTGATCATGATTGAAACGTTAATTCTCCTGTAAATAAATCAACCATAATAGGAACAGGATAACTGTGTACTGTGTAAATATAGGCGGTATACTAATAAGGAACACAAAAATTATGGTTATATCTGCGGGCAACAATAATTTTTTGAGCTAAAGTCATTACCCTCTCTCAAATACGAAGAACCAATCTGATTAAAACATTTTTTCGTTAGATATTATTTGTCTGCACATAATCAGTTAGGTAGACTAGAAGCCATCTCCAAAAACGATTATCTGTAACAGATGATTTGTAGATAATTTCCTGTAGGATATCAATTATATTAGGGAAATTAGATATGTAGCAATTTTGTTCATTAAAGCAAGAACATCTGAAAATAATAAAGCTTATATTCCCCTCACTTTATCTATATTCGAAAATATCTTTTGAAATGTTGCTGAAAATTTGTAGCGCAATAACCGCACTAGATACATATGTGTACGTATGTAATTCATAAAAGTTTCAAATGCATACTCGTGATTATGCATACTTAAATTATATATTTTTTATATTTGTTTTTACAATATTTAAATTTTAAATACACTTACGGTAAGTGATACGAAAATTGAAAATGGTGAGGATTAAAGAGAATTTTTGATCCTTTAAGGTTTTTATAAAGCCACCTTTAAAACCTTGTCATCTGTCTGAATGTGGTATTATTGCGAGTGCTCCGAACAGGTCGGATTCCACAGCTTAATATCTCCGTCTCATTTTATCGATGAGTCTGGTTTTCGTCAAAGAGATACAAGCAGCTTTTTTCATTCGCACTTAAAATTACAATGAGGATACTAGAAAATAAAATAAGTTACAAACACATTTATTGCTATACGAATGCTATGAATTGTAATTAAAAATAAAATATGACGGTGTTAAAAAATTAATATGCTAAATATTATTTTAAAATCAATTATGCTAAGTGTCTGTGATCTTTAGTGTTTGTTATATAATTAAACTTGTCGTTGAATGTGCCATGAAATCGTACAGTATAAAATTGCATCATTTTGCTATTGGAATCATAATTATTCTAGTATTTAACATACAGCTCGCACAATTGCATACACACATTTTGTCCAAATAAATATACAACAGATATATCAAGGTAATCAAATAAGTTCGTGGGGTTTTTGATGGTAAAATATAAATATTTATTAAGGAACAATAATACACTATTATTCGTCGAATTAATTACCATTATACTCCAGTCACTGTGGTATCACGTTGGCAAAAGGTCAGGGGGGTGGGTGCACTAGCATACCTTTAGTGTAACCCAGGGGTTACTCGACCAATAGAGAATTATTGTTAAAGCTGGTTAGTGCGTTATAGTGTTTGAAAAATAACTAGATTTACAATTTTCTGCTGCAGGAGTAATCCGAACGGTGTGCTTATTGTATTCCGTCTGATAAGCAAAAATGTTAATTGCAATTGTAAATATAACTTTCAGGAATACGTTAATCGGAGCCGTCAATGCGTGTTTTTTGCGCAACTTGTGCACTCACTTTCTGAACAGAATTATAGTTGGAAATAGGGCATGTGCTACTTAAAAATCTGCACGAGAGAATGCATACACTTTTTGGCACAAAATGTGAATGACATTATGCGAAAAAATGCTTGTATAGAAGAATGAATAGGATTTTGGATGGCATTATGCATCCTGTCAAGTTTGAAATATGAGATTTGGCGCGGTAGTCTGTTTAGTTGGGTTCGTAGACCACCAGAGGGATAGGCACACAATTTTAACGTTAAGTGCCCTATCTCTCCTTATTATATTATCTCTGCTGGTATTGTAGAACTCTATGGATTTTGAACCAAAAAATTGACGGACTGAATTTATTACTTCAACTCCGGTTTTGAACTGTCAATGCTTCATACTGTTGTCAAGAGACAAACACGGTGGTAATCACTTGGCAAATGCGCATGCATATTTATCGGGGTAAACTCAGGTCCGTAACCTATACCGTAACCTAAACCGTAACCTATAGGGTTTTATACATTATA